>LPNX010055052.1:50838-114373 GCA_001517045.1 Pseudotsuga menziesii
TGAGCTTTTCTTTGGTCTTACCTTTATAAACACGTGCTCACCCACCTGGAACTCTTTGGGAGTTATTTTCAAATCTGCTTGGCGCTTTTTCCAATCCTGTGCTACCTTCAAATTTTCCTGCACTTGTTTCACAATCTATTCCATTTCCTTCAATAATTCAGGTCCTAAAACCAATCTATCTACTGGATTATTCCAGGAGATAGGAGTGTTGCATTTACGCCCATACAAAATTTCAAATGGACTAAACTTAGCTGATGAGTGATAGTTATTATTATACGCAAACTCTGCTAAATGCAAGTAGTCCTCCCACTTACCTGGCTTATCCTTAACATACATTCTTAACGGATCTTCCAACACCTGATTCACTCTTTTAGTTTGTCTGTCCGTCTGAGGATGGAAAGAGGTGCTGAAATTCATTGTTGTGTTTAATCCCTTAAACAATAAAAATCCATCTTTATTTATACTATAACCTTTTATTAAGCTTTATGTAGGTTCTTCTTTAGCTGTAACTTGTAATTTTTTATAAATTTCATCATGTTTAATCCCTTTTGTCAGCTGTTCATTTAAATCAGAAGCATAAGTGCTGATGGCTGCTGTAAAATTCAGCTTTGCATTTCTGTTTAAAGCATCAGCCACCTTATTTTCTTTTCCTTTTATGTGTTGAATTTCGAAATCATATTCACTCAAGAAGGCCAACCACATTGCTTGTATTGCATTTAAGTTGGGCTGATCTAAAAGGTATTTCAGACCTTTATTATCAGTCATTAAAATAAACTTTCTGCCTATTAAGTGGTGTCACCACATTTTTAAATCATGTATAACAGCAGCAAGTTCTAAACCATAAGTTGCATAATTCTTTTTGTGGATTTTTAATTTCCTGTACTCATAGGCGATGACATGCCCGTCTTGAGTCAACACACCGCCTAAACCATCATTACAAGCATCGGTGCATACCACGAAATCCTTATTAGGATCTGCTATTCTTAGAATAGGCGCAGTTGTTAATAAGGTTTTTAATTTCTTAAAACTTTCTTCACATTTTAAGTTCCAATCGAATTTCTTGCCTTTATTTTGCAAAGAAGTGATTGGATTAGCTATTTTTGAAAAGCATTCAATGAATCTCCGGTAATAACCGGTAATTCCCATGAATGACCTAACATTTGTTACGTCTTTTGGAACTGGCCAATCTTCGATCGCCCGAATCTTTTCAGGATCAACTGAAATCCCTTCCTTAGACACTACGTGACCTAAGTACTGGATTTCATCCTTAAAGAAATCACACCTGCTGAACTTTGCAAAAAGATGTTGCTCTCGCAGCCCTTGTAAAACTATCCGTAAGTGTTCCTTATGTTCCGCTTCATTTTTAGAATAAATTAAGATATCATCGATAAACATGACAACAAATTTATCTAAGTACTTATGCATTATATTATTCATTAGACACATAAAGACAGCTGGGGCGTTGGTAAGCCTAAATGGCATTACGACAAATTCATAATGTCCATACCTTGTCCTGAAGGCTGTCTTGAAAATGTCCTCATCTTTAATCCTTACTTGATGATATCTTGATCTTAGGCATATCTTTGAGAAAACCGTAGCTCCACGTAGCTGATCAAACAGATCATCTATGCGGGGCAATAGATATCTATTTTTAATAGTCATATTGTTTAGTTGACGGTAATCTATGCATAGTCACATAGTTCCGTCATTCTTTTTGACAAAGATGACTGGTGCTTCCCAAGGGGACACACTGGGTCAAATGTACTTGTTATCTATTAACTCCTTTAGCTATGATTTTAGTTCATTAAATTATAAAATATCCATACGATACGGAGCTTTTGAGCTAGGTACTGCACCTGGCACCAATTCAATAGTGAAATCCAGTTCCCTCCTGGGAGGTAATCCTGGAATTTCCTCTAGAAAGACATCAGTAAATTCATTTAAAACTGGAATATCTTCTATTTTTAACTTATCTTTTTCATATTTACTTGCCTCATCTATAATGGTTACATCATAGGATTTACACCTTTTCCTGACTGCTCTTTTAAGTTGTAAAGTAGAAATCTTCCTAATTACAATTTTCCTAGGAATACCTTTAACTGTTACTGGTTGTTCATTATTATTTATGCACGTAAAGGTTTTATCAAAATAGTTTAAAACTACCTTGTGCTGCTCTAACCATCCATACCAATTAGTAAATCATACGAGCCAAGTGGCAGAACATTAAGCTTAACTGTAGTTTTAAAATCATTCATAAGTAAGGCACATTCTTTCACATAACATGTTACTTTCCTTTTTGCCCCAGTGGCTAATTGAACTAACCAGGAACTATCAAATTTTTCAACAATCAATTTACACTTTTCCACTATCTGAGGTGAAACGTAACTAAGACTAGCTCTTGGATCAATTAAAATGGTTACAGGGGTTTGATTAACCATACCTTCCACTTCCACCATGGAAGTCTGATAGTCAGCTTGGCAGTTCTCCAATGCTGCATTTATTCTGGGCATAGTCCTCGCAAATTCTCCAATGGTCATTTCATCCTGCACAGTGTGAATATTGCTGTTTGACTTTTTCTGATTTGGGCAAACCGAGGCATAGTGCGGGCCATTGCATTCCCATCACTTAACAGGATACTTTCGTTCAAATTTCTTAGTGAAATTCCCATGATTGTTTGCAGCTTCCTTGCCTTTAAAGTTAATGGAATTATTAGAATTAGTAGAAGCACCATTTCTATTTCCCTTAAAGTTCTTACTGTTTGAATAATTTATGTTCTTATTATTTTTGAAATTCTTCTAGGGTACAAATTCCTTTTTCTTGAACTCAGGCTGATTGCTGTTCTTTTTAGCCTTCCAGTTGGCTATACCTTCTGTCTTCTTGTTCTGTTCAAAACAGAAATTAGCCTTCTGCATGGCTTCCTCCAGAGTCTTCCGGTTATCATACTCGATTTTGTCCTTGATGTGATATGGCAAACAGTTGAGAAACCGCTGCACTTTAGGTTTCACATCGACTAAATAAGGTACATACCTCAACAAGCTTAAGAATTTACTATTTAGATCTTTTATAGTCATGGATCCTAACTTTAATTTGTAAAATTATTTAGCTCTTTCTTCATAGTATTGTTCAGACAGAAATTTCTTCTTGAAGTACCTTTTAAAGGTACTCCAATTCACTTCTTTTTCCTTGATCCCCTTGACTCTTTTCAGATCTTGCCACCATATGTCCGCTTTTCCAGTGAGATTATAGATTGCCATTCTTGCCTTCAGCTGATTTGAATAGTTGTATATCTGAAAATATTTCTTCATCCCGGATAACCAGGACTCTGCTTCCTCCCTTTTTTCAGTCTCTCCATTGAAAGTTGGGGGCTTTATTTTTTTAAACTCCCCGAAAATCTCTTCATATGGTCTATACTTATTCTTTCTGTCATACAACTCAGCCTCACTACTATCACTAGTAGTGTGGTAGCTTGGTTGTTCCCTGAACCCTTCAGATGATGAACTACTTTTAGCTTTAGCCAGTTTCATCTTTTTAGATCCTTTTTGATGGCTAGCCTCCTCAAATTCGGATCTTTTGCACCTCCCTTCAGTCTTAAATTTTTCCATCAAGATTTGGTTCAACTCTTCTTGAGTCTTCAAAATCCTTTCATTGTCCTTCTTGACTGATTCCGTTTCAGTCTTCAAATCCTTTATAGTCTGCATCAGTTCTGAAGAGTGAGCAGTTACCTCTTCTAACATAGGTTCTCTAGACATTTGTCTTGTCTCGGTGTTTGGAGACTTCTCTTCAGCATATTCTCCTAGCTTCTCCATACCTTCCTGTTAGATTCAGAAAAAGAAATTTTCTGCTCTTTACATAAAACAAAATACAGGTTAGTATATTATTTTTACTGTTCTACAGAAACTAGTTGGGCTGCATTGAGGCCTACTATTTGAACCATGCTGTGATACCACATGTCAAAACCCCAAATTTTACGAAAAAATTAAAATTTTTAAATTACATAATATTAATATAAAAGCAGTTAACTAATCATTTAATTAGTTAAAGGATATTAGCTTATTATTAGAATTTATCTGTTATTTGCATAGATTGATAGAACAAATATTTTCAGTTTACTGATTTGTTTCTTTTTGCGAACATAAGGTGGGGATGTCATGAAAAAATGGGCTTACTTAGCTTTCGAGCTAATGCAGAAAGTTCCTTCTGTCCTTACAGATTACAGGTAAGAAGATTGGTTGCTGCAAGTAAAAATTCTAGAGTCTTATGTACAAGTTTGTTTTCAATTCAAATTTCAGTAAGACATTATTGGCTAAGCACATATCAATGCTTACTGAGGTAAAATCCATTATCTGTTCTTCATTCTAGTAGAGGTAGAATTATAGTTCTTAATATTACTGAACTGTCTGATATCTATCATAGTTATCAGTGTCAAAGGATCTTTAATAAGATTGTTTACAAGTAGAAAATGAAAATCAAAATTTTATGTTTAAGAAAACACAAATACTCTTACCTCGTAAAGTGTATGAATAAGGGGTTTACAAATTACTGCTGCTAAATTCAAACTATCCACTGATAGGGATATACTCATGCTGATGCACCAGGTCTTATTTCCATTACCACTAATTCAACACATACTAAAGCTTATCTTAGGTCTGATGAATAACCTATTGTAAACTATTTATCATCCTAATCATTAAAAGAATGTGCATTTATAAAAGTTTCAAGGTCTAACCATTACGTTGATAAACTTTCTCTTAAATGGCTACACATTCATATGTGATAAGTTCTAAATTAGGGATATTTATTCCAAATGATGCATTCATCAAAATATTTAGATTCTAATTCCTCTTGTAAGCATTTATAAAATTTAGATAAATAAGGCAAGACTATAATGGTTAACATTATAACAAAATAGTTACTACGGTTGAATTTATAACCTTTTTAAAGTCAACCATTAGTATACTCCATAAATATAATATATGTGTTGGTGGAATACTTGTAAAAATAATATTCTTACTTGACCATATGTATTAAACTTCCCTCCTATAATCATGTTGCAAACTTATTCTATTAATACTGTAAAGTGTTAAATGACAAAGTAGTCATTCACCTGGATGAACAGGTCATAATCAAGTCCATGGCATTTTAAGTTTAAAGTCCTACTCTAAAGATAACTCTTAAAGTCTTTACCTTAGACATTTCGAGTTTGTATACAAGAGGATGTTATTGCACTTACCACTCTAGATATAGTGCTCCTTAACTCCAAATTTTATTAAATAAAATATCATATTACAAGGTTCCTTGCCATATAGTTGGCTGTACGCACGATAACCTAGTGATATTATTTGATTGCATCGCATGGGTGATAATATATTGTAACGTATGGTAATGATTTGTTAAACCATGCATCGGTGGTAAGTTTCCACGACAATGTTTATGTACTAACCTAACACTTGTTATAATGTTGCAATAATAGGTTGACTTGGCCGGGATTAAGGTTTAACCTTGGAGATAACCGAAGATTGTCAACACTAGATCCTCATGATTAGCTCAATGAAACTATAGAAACAAACCCACCATGGCAAATTATTTGCATGGCGACGTGGCTTTGTCTGGGCCATGCATTGCAGGTTTTAAAAGAGTCTTCCCTAAGACCTAGCTTATTACCCTCCTTCGCCTTCGGGCACTGGTCCATATTTTGTGAGAGAAACTTGCCCGCTCTGTCATTGGTGTATTTCTGCGACTGTCTATGGCTCCTCCTTCCTGGTTAACTTACCCCGTTGCACCAACGTGAAGGCCATCTCATGGTGCTTCTGCTCCTCATGCGTTACTCGTTCTTCTGTTTGTTTTTCGCTGCCTCCATTGCTAAAAATAGAACCCTTGGATGTGTCAGTCCTTACCATTCTCCTTCAGTTTAACCAACGAGAGTGGTTCCTCCTTTCGGAGTGTTATGGTTTGAGTTTCACCATTACGGTGCATTGTTGGAAGGAGTAACAGCTCGGCTTTAGGGTTCTTCCTACTCCTTCAGTTATGTGACTTGAGGGTTTCCTGCTGTCAACGTTTTGAAAGTGTTGTAACGCCGTTTCTTTGCAAATGAATGGTAGAATCCTTGCTCATGCTGGTTGCTGGTCACTGCATCACTGTTTGTGACTTTCCATTGTTAAGGTAAAAGAAATATTTAGTTCCTTTTAAATGGTATTGCTAAAATTCTTGTAATTACATCTCTTTTTCCTTTAATATAATTTAACAGTTGGATGTATGTTTGTTTTGCAGATATGATCTGTCTCTCTTCCCTATCTGCACAAGGAGTAAGGGTTGCGGCGATAAGAGCCACGGTAAGCCCTGGTTTCTCCATGGCTCATCCACCTTGTGTAAACCCTTATGGGGTAACGAGGGATTGGTCGTTGCGGCCTGTTAGACCCTCATGGATTTTAGTTGTTTGCTCGCTATCTAACACCGTTTGGTTAAGACCTTAGCTCTATTGCAGAGCTCTTCGGCTTCGGCCATGAGTATAAATTTTTGTTTTGTAAATATTGCTGTGTTTATATTAAAAGAACAGGCTCTAATCCTTCATGTGTAAATTCTCAGTACAGCCGTGGGTTAATATTACAGAACTGGGTTTTTCAGTGATTACTCTTGTATATTCGGCATTATAAGGTTTTTACCCTAAATTATTATATAAGTATTAATTATTGTATTCCTTCCTTGTTTACATTATTAAAATTTTGAAAGCTTACTTATGTTTAATTTAAAACTACGACTGTGAGTAAAATACTGTTAGTTCCACTGTTTGTTGATTTACTTGTATAAATTGGTTTTATAGGGTTTAACCCTATTTGACAGTGAAGAAAATAACTCTGTTCCTTTTTCTTTTAAATTACTGTTAAGTTTGAAAAGTGCTTCTCCAATAATAGGGTTACTAGTTATATTTATAGTATGTAATTAAACTCGATAAAAGAGCATCCTGTACTTCTGTTGTTTTTTTTTTAACAGAAACTATAAAGTGGGGAATATATAAAAGTTAGTTGTGCATAGCGATTCATTACAGACATGGAGAACCAGAGTATCTATGCATAGCAAAAGAGCTGCACAAAGGGACTATCCACTGTGTTTCCTAAAACACTTCACAATGATTTTGTTCAAAACATTTATAGCCATGGGTTGTATAAACCCTTACATACTGATTACATAAAAATAGACAGAAAAACATTCATTCAAGCTAGACAAAATAAGGCTAAGGGTTGCCTCTTAGGTTTCTTGGCTGCACGACAGATTCCTCCTCCATTGGAAGCACGACATCATCAGTGGCTCCAATGACTCTGCTGCTCTGGTTCATGGATATGAAGCGCTGAAGGTCCTCTTGAATCCTGTCGACCTTCCCCATTATTTCACAAAGATTACTTTCGTTGTCATCGATGCATGCATCGTGATTACTAATCTGAAGTGAGGTATAGCTGACTGTGTCTTCCATTTTTTTCACCTCCCGAGCCATCTCTCTGTTATCCATAACCCTGATGGAGAGAAGTTCATACAATATCCTCAAGTTCTTTTTGATGTCTGTAATCCCCGCATTTTCACCATCCTGAGCCATTTTGTCAGCCTCTGTCAATAAGGTGATTCAGGTGAATTGGTTCAGAATAGCTTGAGCAGGACTGTCAGGAGCTAAAAGACTATTGAAGCAGAATCTATGCACGAGGAGTTCCTTATACAGCAATAAGTCGTCGCTTCTTCCACAAGCCAAAGTTCCCATGGCTCCTTCTTTCCACCCTGTACACCTGCAACCTATGACCGAGCTGCTTCCCCAATTGCCAAAGAGAAAGCTTGAACCAAGAGTGACTGTCTGCGAAATTGAAAGGGAACTACACGAACAGGGGGAAAAGGCTGCAAGAGCCAACCTTTCCTTCACCACTGAGCGAGTAAGAGGGAGAACCTGCCATGGGAGGCCTTGCAGTATCCCTTCTCCAATGCCTGTAACAATTTTCAGCAGAAATCGAAGAGCATCATATAATCCAGGGCCGAGAGTGAAAAGGGAATGGGAGATCATATCGCTGCCAACGGAGGCCATGGTGAATAACGTGAAGGGATCTTGAACATGCGAGGGGGGAATGAAGATATCCCTGAATTGAAGAGATTTTAATTCTGCTGCCTTCAAGAGATGGAGAAGACAGCAAGGGGACCATGTGGCATAGGAAGGAGGATGGGGAGGACTGAGCAGTAAATGAGAGGAGCCGGCGATGAGGAGGCCAGCTGTGAAATGACGGGGGGATTCGAAGAGCATGAAGGAGGGATAGATGAGGGGTGAGAGAGGGGTTATGGGGGAGAATGAAAGGAGAAGGATGAAAAAGGGGTGGCCAAACAAGCCAAAGAGAAGGGGGAGGAATCCTCCCATTCTTAAATATGTTCCGTAATGAGAATCTTCCCATTCTTAAATATGTTCTGTAATGAGAAGTCAAGCTTACACTCATCCTCATCTTAATCAAACATTCGGGATGTTCTCTATGATTGACCATCGCAAGTGGTTTAGCCTATTGAATAAACATAGCAAGGGGTCTTTTCTTTTGACTATCCATGGGACCTGTACTTCTGTTGTTTACTCCCTGTACAAAATGCAATTGATTTGTTTACTGTTAAAAAGTATTATTATTAGGGTTTCTGTACCTGGTTTATAATTTAACTTTCTTATTAATAAGAATTGCTAATTATTGATGTACTGTTTATACCCTTTTAATAATATAGGGTTTTTATATATTTATTTTTACAATAATTCTAAGTACTGTCAATATACTTGTACTTATAGCTCAGACAGTATAAATAGTTCTAAGATATACTTACAGTAATATGAATACTACTTATGTTAGTAGTAATAATATTCTTGTATTGCATAAATAAATTACTATTATAATAACTATATTATCTTTTTGTGATTACTATAGCCTCTATATTGATATCCTTAGTTTATTTTTATAAGAATATCGAAAATAGTACTTGTTAATTAACTCTTATATAATTTATGTTATACTGTCTATGTTCTTTTGTAATTAATTTTGTTTTCTTAGTTATGATATTTATTTAAATATATATCCAGAATTTAGTTAACTCTATCCAGAGTTTATCTTATAAGCACAATTATTAACCTTTGTTCATATTCTAAATAAAAAGATTAACAGCTCTGGAAGCTTGTTCGAGCTCAGTCCCAATAAAAAGAAGGAAAAATAATGAAATGAATTTCATCACAAAACATTTATAAAACCTAGACCAGATCGGTTAGATTGATTTGACAGTAGTATTTAATCAGTATATAACTATTCCTACTTGCAGTTTATTATTAGACGTATAGTAATGAAATTATTCTAGTCTGGAAGAAAGAACTGTAGGGGACAATAGTAAATAAATCTAGTCTAAAATCTACTCTACATCAATTATTATACCCTTCTATTTATTCTTTACAATATAAAATTTCTGAAAGCAAAATATAGTTCAAGGAAATAGTTTTTAACTAAGAGCTCATACAACTGTCAATGAAATATATTTTCTGAAAATAGTTAAAGAAACTACTACTCTACAGTCTCATCCTGCTATTCTTATTTAAATTTACCCGTGTGCTAGAGTACGGTCTGGTAAAACCCAGATGTGGAAAAACACAGCGGGTCTTTATCTTTCATCAAAAGATTTCATTACTGATAAATTAAAACATTTATATCACTAAACCAGTTACTCTTATATCATAAACTACAAACATTACATTCAACAATTCACAGTATTTAAACAAAGACAGTTAAGTGATAGAACCTGCTTGATCTTTGGACAACAACAACAATGGGAGGCCGTTCTTCCCTACCAATTCCTGGAGAGCGCTCAAATAGCGACTCCTCAGGACCCCCGATCTTGCTCTGGTCTCCCTGGCTGGAACTAGGTGTAGCAATAGTCGGATACCAGTCTTCAAACTCAGTATTAATCCAGAACTTCTCAGTAAGTTCTCCTAGCTAACAAGCTGTAATAAACCAAGTTACTGCAGCAATCCTCTCTGAACAACTTCCTTACTGTTTTCCCTTTTTCCGCAAATGAATTTCCTGAATAGCATTCCACCTGAATGTTTCTTCTCTGGAAAATATCTGACCAACCTCAGCTCTATTCATTGGGTACTTTTAAAAGATTGCCTAGGTCTTTTCGGGTTAGTTGTCATTAATGAGCCACCTACTCTGATCCCACTTTCTTGGGGGATCATGACCCCAAATATAGGGAAGTTGCCACCTGCAACTTAGGAAGTGTTTGAGGATGTTGCCACTTGTCTTTTTCCCTCCACCTAGTTCCATCCACCAGTTTGACCAGTAACCTCTTTTGAACAGCTCTCCCATGCTGTTGTCTCCATAATTTATTTATTAATAATAAAATATTCTGAATTACATTCCACTTCTGTTGATTCTGCTGAGTCATCAGTTCCTACTTAGCATTAAATTTTAACATAATGTCTCAGGAATATAATAAAAGAAATTAACATTATTTTACAAAATTGGGGTATGTGACACTTTGTTTGGTGATTTCCTCATGAATCAAGCAATTGAGGCCATTACGCACAAAACCCATATCTCGGATTTTCAATATTCTTCTTCATATGCCCGAAAATCGAAACACAAATCAATGTGTTCTTATCTGGCATGCGTTTTTTGTTAAGGCTGTTTGATAATGAGTTGGAAGCTGCTATGTTGGACTTGGGCATGAATTGAAAGAAAAAATCCACATAATCAATCCTAGGAATTAAACCATGTTGTGAATCTCCATGTGTACGTGTGCTAGCATGCAAATTTTGGAGGCTTGAACCATGAGTGCTATTGCTGTTAATATGAAAACTTACTCCACAAACCATCATTAGTAAAATTATGTATAATAGTATTCAATTCATCAAAAATAAAGGAAAATAATAATTACTAACCACTAAAGCATCAATGGGAGTAATTTATGGTATTTTACGGGAAATTACAACAAATGTTTGGAAAATAGAATGATAAATGGATAATAATAAGAAGAAGAGAGATGCAATATATATCGATAGGTGATGAAAATATGGACAAATCCGTGACCCAACATCTCCCCCAAAATGAACTTATTGCATGTCCTCATGCAACCCAAAACCTTTGTAGCATCAAAACTAGAAGGACGCATTCAGTTGTTGCCTTCATTTTACCATGCATAATGACCAAAACCACTCTACTTTTCACTGATGATGCTTATTTCCAAAGAATACTTGAAATTCTTCAAATAGTGGTTGTTGCACTTCTCATGAAAGGATAACCTTCAAAAATAGCCCTCAAGTGATCTCTAGCAATTCTGATGGAGTTTCAACAATTAGCGAAAAATTTAGATAAACATTTAGCGAAAAAAAAAGCGGAGTAGTATCCAGAAAAATTGGCGGATTTGCAACCAAAAGAGTTGCATCCATCATAAAAATGACCTTCTTGGACCATTTTCTCGGCAAGTACAAAGTGAATTTTGTTGAAATTTTGCAAGCATGTTCATACTTACCCAATACTTCTTCACACAAAATATCATGACAATTCAGTTCGATAATCCCAAGATATAAGCAAGTAAACCATGTATCAACAAATAATCCACTACAGGTGCTTCAGCTAGTGTTTCAACAAGCTTCCTGAACCAATATATCACAAAATACAAATTGGGTTTGGCTGAAATTTTGCAAGCAAATTTTCACTAGTCCAATGCATCTCCACACCAAAAATCTGAGATACCCACATCATGGATTTAGAGAAAAATGCAAATTAGTTGTAGGTGATGATGGCTATTTTTTCGAAATCTGTGAAGAAATTTTTTTCTTCTAAAAATTGGTGAGTATATGCCTCTTATCACAATGCTTCTGCTCACCAAAAATCAAATCCATCTGATGCACGGATCTCAAGATATAGGCAAAATAGTTGTAGTTTATGATGCCCATTTTGTCAAAAACCATGCATTGGATTGAGTTGAAGCTTACCAGAGTTGTTCTTGATGATGTTATGCATTTCTTCTCCATTTTTTCATGAAAATTCACTGCATGGTTTGGGAGATATTCTTACTTCAATTTTTGCACTTTTGTAGACAAACATGAATAAATATGTGAGCTTGAATTTAAGTTGTCAATATTAGCCTGATATATGAGATACCTTGGAATGCATCTTATTCTCCCCCAGACTGAGGATACATCACGTCCTCATGATGACCTGGAGACAAATAATTTTTGTTGCTGCAATCCTAGCAATCTTGGGCATAACTGCTCCTTGAAGTATTGGGATAACATGTTTTCTCTTTTAATGTTTCCATCATGATAGAAAATTACACACCTAAAACAAATTGATTCCAAACTTGTCCACTGTACTGATAAATGACATACCAATCAGAAAATACAAAACCCCAATCCACTTCCAAGAGATAAAGCACAACCTTAGCATTAATATTTGAAACAAATAAAAGTAGCAACATTATTATGCCCATCCTAGCAACTTATTTCTTCCTTGTTTCTTGATAAGGCAGGATGTCATTACTGTGCCAATAACAATTGAAGCTCTCCCAAGATAACTTTCTGCAACATCAGAGGGTAGGACCTCATTCCAAAATACTGATGTTGAGTAATAACCAACTATATTTACCAAAAACCTACTAAAATGTAAACAATGTTGTAGATGAAGTTCGAGATGTATTGTAAAAGAATGGCAATGCTGATATCAAATAGAACAATGCATGACAGAACCATTTTTTTCAAATTTGGAAATATGAAAAATGATGGCAATATGTTTATAACCACAACAAATTGCATCCATTCTCATGGTTGAATGAAGGCTTCTAGAATGTTCTTTGATTATGCTCCTATTGTGGAGTGCTTTGTAACACTTCAAATAATGCCAAACATTGTTCAAACACTCCCATAGACGTCCTCCTAATATACAGTGGATATTTTGAAACCCATGCTATCCATTATGTGTTGAAGATGCACATCGTTATTTATTGTATCTGATGCACTTGGCTGAACTTTTTCTTATGACAACTTCTAGAAATTTTGTCACAAGAACCCCCATATACAATAATGAATGAGAATCAAATTAAGGATATTTTTCATTTTTCAAACACCAAGACAGTTGCATACATTAGAGGAAATTTGGGGTCTAAAATGGGCCTTATAAGAAAACGCGCCAACAATAAATTTTGTGAGTTGGAATTCAAGAACCAATAGAATTTCAATAAAATGAGTCAACCATAATGGTTGAATTGGCATATTTGTCATAAAAGAAAGCTACTTTTTTTGTTCGTATTTTCGGCATGTCTCCCTGTGTTTTTACTCAAATTTCAAGCGGGAGAGCTCGTTGGATGCAGAATTTAATTTTGCATCCAACAAGTACCCACGTAACATACTTTTAACGAACCCCACTACCCCAAAAACAAGAAATACCTGAAAAAATGTGATGATGACATCATCATCACGTTTTTTAGGTATTTCTTGTTTTTGGGGTAGCGGGGCCCATCAAAAGTATGCAGTGTGGGTACTCGTTGGATGCAAAATTAAATTTCACATCCAATGAGATCTCCCGCTCATAATTTGAGTAAAAACACAGGGAGATATGTCGAAAATACGAACACAAAAAGTAGTTTTTTTCATTCTTCCTCCAAAATTAATAACTATTATTTTATTATTTTAACTATTATTTTATTATTTTCCTTAGGAGGCCCATTTAGACCTCAAATTTCCTCTAATGCTTACTGAATATGGTTGCATCAATAAAAATCAGAACTAATAAATGGAAAATCCAAGCTTAAAATGACCGTGATTTTTAATGAGCAAGGATCATATTTTTTTGGGCAGTGAGCATGTATGTCTAAATCCAATCAACAAAACCCAAGAATTTAAGTTCCATGAAAGAATATGTAAATCAAATCTGAATGTATATCAGCTCATAGTATCAATATGCCAAGTTTAACTTCTCAACAGTTGTGTGGAAGTGAACTAATATATGCATAAATAAAACACCAAGAAATTCATACCTCAAAGTGCATTTCCTTCCCTATTGTATGGCAGGATACTCTTATGAAGGAATGGATTCTATGACATGTTCTTATGTTGTAGGTTCTTGTGGAGTAGCCCATACTTTCTATTCCTATTGTTGGTTCTTGTATTGTCAACAACAAATCATTTTCTCATGCTTGGATGTAGGAGAATGTAGAGGAATAAAATGATGATTTGGTTGAAATGAAGTGAGGGCTTAGGATTGAGTAGGAAATGATGGAAGTGAATGGATAAAAGATGGTATGGTTATGATAGGTAATGAAGAATGTATAGAAATTCGAAATAGAAATGAAGAACGCATAAAGGTTTTCTTGACATCTGTCTAAATATTTAATAAATAAAAAACTCATGCCATTTTACCTCAAGTTTTACCTCCATGGAATCTTTGATTAACATGGATGGATCAATGTTTGTTGGAGCTATTGTAGGGAAAACTTTTGCTGATAGAGATGTAGCTGAAATTTGAAACTATTTGAGAATGAATTTGATCTGAAATGATGTTGTGATGGCTGCATGTAAAACTAATTGCGGAGACAAATGATGAGGTGGAATTATGCCACAAAAGCATAAAGCGCTCTCTCTTATTATGAAAATAAACTGTTGGAATGAAAATGGAAAGGAATTCCAAAAATACCGAAACAAATGATGCTGCAATTCATTGTTGAAACCATTAGATCACATAATCTTCAGCTGCTATAAAACCAAGGTACAATTCTTACCATGTGAATGAATGTGTTGAACTCGAGCATGGAAAGAAATCATTGGATTATTGACCATTAATGTATGTCGTTAACCAATGTGGAGCAACTCCTCTTTGATGAGAGTGATATCTAAAGTACGTTAGTGCATCTTGACATGTCACATACCCCAATTTTGTAAAATAATGTTATTTGTTTTAATTTGATTCCTAAGACATTATGTTAAATTTAATGCTAAGTAGGAACTGATGACTCAGCAGAGTCAAAAGATGTGGAATGTAATTCTGAATATTTTATTTTTAATAAATAAAAAGTGGAGACAACAGCTTGGGAGAGATGTTAATAAGAGTGTTACTGGTAAAACTGGTGGAAAGAACTAGGTGGAGAGAAAAATACAAGTGGCAGCATCCTCAAACACTTCCTATGTTGCAGGTGGCAACTTCCCTACATTTGGGGTCATGATCCCCCAAGAAAGTGGGATCAGAGCAGGTGGCTCAATTAATGACAACTAACCCAAAAATACCTAGGCAATCTTTTAAAAGTACCCAATGAAGAGAGCTGAGGATGCTCAGATATTTTCTAGAAGAAGAATCATTCAGGAGGAATACACTTCAAGGAATTCATTGGGGAAAAGTGAAAAATGTAAGGAAGGTGTTTTGAGGGATGAACTGCAGTAACTTGATCTGATACAGCTTTCTAGCTGAGAGATTTGATTGACAAGTTTAGGACTGGTATTGAGTCTCAGGACTAGTACTTGATTACTTGCTGCACCTAGTTCCAGCCAGGGAGACCAGAGAAAGCTCGAGGGTCTTGAGGAGTCGTTGTTTGAGTGCTCTTCAAGAGTTGGTAGGGAGCAACAGCCTCCCATTGCTGTTGTCGACCCAGCTTCAAGAACAGGTTCTTCTATCTATTAATTTCTGTGTTATTACCTGTGTATGATTGAATGATATATTTGCAGTTTATGATGTAAAACCATAGAAGATAGAATATCTTAATTTGTTTAGTAATGAAATTATTCTTAATGAGAAACAAACCCTACCTGTGTTTTTCCCCATCTAGAGTAATCTAGATCGTACTCTAGCACATGTGGTGTATTTAAATAAGATAGTATGATGCAAGTATAGAATAAAAGTTAGCTTGAATCATAGAATGTTTTCTTTTATCTGTTATCAGAAGAATTACTAACCTGCACATAGAGTAGGGTTAGACCTAGACCGTAAATATCAGAATATTAGTAAGGGAAAAGAAGCTATATCATTGTTTTAACAGTAATCAGTTTTGGTAGATACACAGTTCTTTATACAATGTTCATTTTTGTAATTTTATTACTTAGTTTGAATCCAAAAGAAAATGATTTATTAGTTAAAATAGAGTAGGGCCAGTCTAAATAAAAATGTGTTTAACTTTATAGTTTATTTCTTCCAGCTTAGGATAATTAACTACTATATGTATAGCAACTAAATTGTGAGTAAGAATAGCTAAAATCTTGATTTAATTCTACAGAAAACTAGTTGGTTTCAGAATTTACTTATGGATGATAATGTAATTAATTCATTCATTTCTATCTAGCTAAGCTTAAAACAAGATCATGACAGCTACTAACCTATCCTTTATAAAATGTTAACAATTATAGAACATAGATAGTTGTTAATTCTTTTATTTTATGAATATTAATACTATAGCATAAATAGGGTAACATAAAATACAGAAAGAACTTCTTACAAAATATTCAATATAGGAAGCATAAGAATTTAATAACAAAATAATTTCTTATTATACATCTATAAATAGACTAGGTACAAAAATAATGCATCTAATTATAGGAACAACATTAGTATATAAATGAAATAATATTCTTATTCCTTTATATTAAATACTAGGTAATTGGAATTTCTGTATTTTAAAGATGTAATTAACAGTTACATAAGTACATTATTAAGAACATTAAATTACTTAATTTCTGAAGATAAAAAATTATAAAACAATATTTAAAACTTCATCAGAATGGAGTGAATCAAAGTAAGAAATGCGAAATAATGTACATATATTTTAACAGGTAACATTTAAATAATATTACAGGATAAAAATACAAATGCCATAACTTGCAGTAGATAAACTAACAAAGTTTAAACATGCTCAATTCACCGAGCTCAACCACCATAACAACATATAAGTAACAACCAAATAAATTACAGTATTTCTTGATAAAACAAAGATATTTTAAAGAAACAGTAAATACTTTTCTTATCGTCAAGTTAGGGTAAAACCCTAATATCTCAAAAAAAATTACAACAAAGATGTAAAACCAAAGAGTACAAGCTCTTTAAACGCCTCTCGGCTTCAACAAAAACTAACAGAGTAAGGCTTCACCAGCCTACTTTCATTTATACTTTTATACACAAGTAACTATAACAAAATCAAGTTTTACAGTCACGGCCTAAGCCGGAAACCCCGCGTAAAGAAAGGGTTTTAACATCAATGAGAAATAGTGAACCAAGTAACCAGGTAAATCAAAACCGCAAGGGTTTGCAGGCCACGACGACCAACCATCAAATGTCCCATAAGGGACTGGACCAGCAAGAACTGCCATGAGGTATCCAAGGCTTACCCGTGAGTATCCCGCTGCCACAGTCCCACACTAACCACGTAGAGAGAGACAAGTCAACACCTATGAACAACGAAGAACATTAATGTTAATATCTTGCATCAAAAGTAAATTATTGAGTAATAGAAAAACATGCAAAGATAATCAAAATAGTAAATGGTATTTCTTACCTCAAAGCTTCACCGAAACGTAACCACCCATGCGAAGAAGCGCTACCACCAGCACGAAGAGGAGTAAGCCTTTCATCAGCTCCAAGGAAGAAGGAGATTTTACAGTCCGGTAAGAACCGAAGTGGGCAAGCGGTGACGGATAAACCCTTGAGGAAAAACCAACAACCCAGCTCATGCAGCAATCAGATTGTTTACAACTCTTCTCTGTGAGCATTCAGGGTGAGCTCTCAACGAGTGGGAGACAAAGAAGCGAGCTGGGAGACTACTAACGCAGAGTAGCAGTGCAACAAGGTAAGCAACCAACACAGTTGCAGAGCGACCGGAGGCCGAAAACCATGGAAGAAATAATAAGTTAGGGTTCGACAGTGCTCCTTTTAATTGTTTAACACTTGCCTGTAATGAGTCCACGTACTCATGGAAATTATTTACATGCAATGGGTGAGTTTTGTATAGTCTCGACGTGTTCTCGGTGAGCCTTCAGCAAACAATTATTCCAATCGCTTGGGGATCTCAAAACTTCTATAAGGTTCGACACCTCAAAGTCAACCAAGCTTGCACGCTGGGGTAAACATCATAATAATAATATAATGTTAGGTTTTGAATTTTTCAAAGAAGTAATCAATACTACGACCCTTTCATTATACCAACACGATGCTTCAACGGGTTTTTTTATCTGTCTAAGGTTAGGGTTATAACGTGGAAAGATTGTAAACTCTTATGCGACCTAGCACATTTTACCAACAAGGGATGTATATATATTAAAACATTATAAAACCCTTGATACAAGAATAAACCATAGATTTTCTTTATGGGCGCGGTCTAGTCTATGACCCATTTGTTTTTACATTGCAAAGTATTCATTTAACATACAACTATATTTTTTTTATTTAAAAAGTTATGCCTTGAAGCTCTTCAAGGTAGGGATCAATTTTTTTTACTACCCATTATAATACTATCATATTATGCATTCTTTCAATGGTTATAAATCCCTTAAGGTATGCCTTTTAATAACTATAAAAGGAATTTCATAAGACCTAGTTATGATAAATAACTATCTTGTGAGATTGATTCTAGTAATGCCTGTAAGTATTATCTTTGTTTAAACCATTAAGTTTGCAAACAAAGAGGTTAAGCATTATAGTATTTCTCAGGATTAACATCTTATAACTTTCGATGATTTAATAACCATAACTAGACATTATCTTCCAAATAAGTTATGTGTAAAAGAACTAAGTGCATCAACATTAACTTAACTCTTTTGAGAGCAGCGTGTAATAATGTTATAATTCCTTCAAACTTTCCAAGCCTTGGAAGATAGGATAAAAGTATAAAAACTCTTTATTTTTATTTCGCATTACTTTCATATTCCATGGGGTAATCAAATCTAACATGAATTACATAGCACATATTCACAATTTAAGATAGACTCTTAATGTAATGATTCTGCCATCTTTTAGTCTGCATGCAAAGAAAGATTTAAGACATTTACATGCACGACGACTATGGTAAACAACACGGAGTTTAGTACACAATAAAAACTATAAATTATAACTACTAGAGAGAAATCAACTATCACCACTACTGATAGGACTGAATCTCGTTTCCATGGCGTCCTTAAAAGAATAACGGTTTAATGTTTTTTTTTTTTTTTACCTCGTAAAGCTTTGGAAATTGCATAGCATTTATATTCTTTTACTGAGCTATTATTTTGCAACGAACATATATCTGTAAGCGTAATGATTATTGATAAGCAGCACTGGATATTTCTTACCTGTAAATCTGTAAGAGCAGGTAAACTTTATGCATTAGCTCAAAAGCTAAGTAAGCCGAGAACACCAAGACAGTTCCACCTTGTGGTCGCAAAGAAAAACAAGTCATTAAATTGAAAAAAGAATTATTCTATAATATAAACAGAATCAATTAGATATTTCAGATTATGAAATCATTAACATATAACTAATTAAAAACAATTAGTTGACTGCAGTAATGAAGTTTACCAGTATTTTCAAAGTTTTAAATTTTTCAAAAATTTTGGGGTTTTGACATGTGGTATCAAAGCACGGTTCAAACACTAGGCCTTGATGCAACCCAACTAGATTTCATAGAACAGTAAATTAAAATAATATGCTAACATATATTTTGTTTTATGTTAAGAACAGAAAATTTTCTTTTTCTGAAGTTTAATAAGTAGGTATGGAAAATCTAGGAGAGTATGTGCAGGAGGAGTCTCTTGATACAGAAACAAGAAAATTGCCCAGAGAACCTATGTTAGAAGAGGGGACTTCTAACTCCTCAGAGCTGTTACAGAATGTGAAAGATTAAAAAACTAAAATGGAATTAGTAAAGAGGGCGAATGAAAGGATCCTAAAGAATCAGGAAGAATTGAACCAAATTTTAATAGAAAAGTTTCAAATAGAAGGAAGGAGTAGGAGATTAGAATCTGAAGATGTTAGTCATCAAAGAAAATCCAAAAAGATGAAGCTTGTAAAAACTGAAAGCAGTTCATCATCTGAAAGGTTTGGTGAACAACAAAGTTATCATACTACTGGTGATAGTAGTGAAGATGAATTGTATGACAGAAAGAAGAAATACAGACCATACGAGGAAATTTTAGGGGAGTTTAAAAAGATAAAGCCCCCAAATTTTAATGGAGAGACTGAGAAGGGGGAGGAAACAGCGTCCTGGTTATCCGGGATGAAGAAATATTTTCATATATATAATTACTCTAATCAGTTAAAGGCAAGGATGAAAATATACAACCTCTTAGGAAAAGCTGACATATGGTGGCAAGACCTGAAGAGAGTTAAGGGTATAAGAGAAAAAGAAGTTAATTAGAGTACCTTTAAAAGGTATTTCAAAAAGAAATTTCTGTCTGAGAAATATTACGAGGAAAGAGCTATAGAATTTTATGAATTGAAGTTAGGTTCAATGACAATGAATTATTTGAACAGCAAATTCTTAAGTTTACTTAGGTACATACCTTACCTAGTAGACGAGAAACCTAAAGTACAGTGATTTCTTAGCTGTCTACCATATCATATAAAAGACAGAATTGAATATGATAATCCGAAGACTTTGGAAGAAGCTATGAGGAAGGCTAATTTTTGTTTTGAGAAGAACCGAAAGAAAGAGGGCTTGGCCAATTGGAAAGCTAAGAAAAATAACAATCAGCCTGAATTTAAGAAGAAGGAATTTGTACCTCATAGAAATTTCAAGAATAATAAGACCAAAAATTATTCTAACAACAAGAATTTCCAGGGAAATAGGAATGGTACTTCCAACAATTCGAATAATTTTAAGGGCAAGGAAGCTACAAATAACCATGGAAATTTTACCAAGAGTTTTGAATGTAAAGAGCCTGTTAAGTGCTGGGAATTTAATGGCCCGCACTATGCCTCGGTCTATCCAAACCAGAAAAATACTGTCAGCAATATTCATACTGTACAGGAGGAGATGACTATTGGGGAACTAGCTAGGAGCATGCCCAGAATTAACCGGCTTTGGAGAACCGCCAAACTAACTATCAGACTTCCATGGTGGAAGTAGAAGGTATGATTAATCAGACCCTTGTAACCATTTTAATTGATCCAGGATCTAGTCTCAGTTATATTGCACCTCAGCTAGTGGAAAAATGTAAGTTGTATGTCGATAAGTTTGAGAATTCTTGGTTAGTTCAATTAGCCACTGGGGCAAAAAGAAAAGTAACATGTTTTGTGAAAGAATGTGCTTTACTTATGGATGAATTTGAAACTGTAGCTAAGCTTAATGTTTTTCCACTTGGCTCATATGATTTGCTGATTGGTATGGACTGGTTAGAATAGCATAAAGTGATTTTAAACTGTTATGACAAAACTTTTACATGCTTAAATAGTGATGAACAACCAGTAAAGGTTAAGGGTATTTCTAGAAAAACTATAGTAAGGCAGATTTCTGCTTTACAACTTAAAAGAGCTGTTAGAAAAGGATGTAAAGCCTATGCAGTAACTATTACAGATGAGGAAGGTAAAACTAAAACAGATAAGTTAAAAATAGAAAATATTCCTATTTTAAAGAATATACTGACGTATTCCCAGAAGAAATTCCAGGATTACCTCCAAGGAGAGAATTGGATTTCACCATTGAGCTGGTACCAGGTGCGGTACCTAGCTCAAAAGCTCCTTATCGAATGAACATTTTAGAACTTAATGAGCTAAAATCACAATTAAAAGAGTTAATTGATAAAAAGTACATTCGACCTAGTGTGTCTCCTTGGGGAGCACCGGTCATCTTTGTTAAAAAAAAAGATGGAACTATGCAACTATGCATAGACTACCGTCAGCTGAACAAGATGACTATTAAAAATAGATATACGTTGCCACGCATATACCAGGTGCGGTACCTAGCTCAAAAGCTCCTTATCGAATGAACATTTTAGAACTTAATGAGCTAAAATCACAATTAAAAGAGTTAATTGATAAAAAGTACATTCGACCTAGTGTGTCTCCTTGGGGAGCACCGGTCATCTTTGTTAAAAAAAAAGATGGAACTATGCAACTATGCATAGACTACCGTCAGCTGAACAAGATGACTATTAAAAATAGATATACGTTGCCACGCATAGATGATATGTTCGATCAACTACGTGGAGCCACGATGTTTTTGAAGATAGATTTGAGGTCAGGATATCATCAAGTAAGAATTAAAGATGAATGTATCTTCAAAACAGCCTTTAGAACAAGGTATGGACACTACGAGTTTGTCGTAATGCCATTCGGGCTTACTAACGCCCCAGCTATCTTTATGTGCTTAAGGAATAATATAATGCATAAGTATTTACATAAGTTTGTGGTCATGTTTATCGACGACATGCTAATTTACTCTAAAACAGAAGAAGAACATAAAGAACACCTAAAAATAGTTTTACAAGAGTTGCGAGAACAACAACTCTTCGTGAAGTTTAGTAAGTGTGACTTCTTTAAGGATGAAATCTAGTACTTAGGTCACGTAGTGACTAAGGAAGGAATTTCAGTAGATCCTGAAAAGATTTGGGCAATCAAAGATTGGCCGGTTCCTAAAGATGTAACGGACGTTAGGTCGTTCATGGGAATTACCGGTTATTACCGGAGATTCATTGAAGGCTTTTCAAGGATAGAAAATCCGATAACTTCCTTACAAAAGAAAGGAAAGAGATTTGACTGGAACCTGAAATGTGAAGAAAGTTTTAGGAAGTTAAAAACTTTATTAACTAGTGCACCTATTCTAAGGATAGCAGATCCTAATAAGGACTTCGTAGTATGCACTGATGCCTGTAATGATGGCTTAGGAGGTGTTCTGACTCAAGAAGGGCATGTTATTGCCTATGAGTCTAGAAAGTTAAAAATTCATGAAAATAATTACGCAACTTATGATCTAGAACTAGCAGCTGTAATTCATACCTTAAAAATGTGGTGACATCATTTAATCAGCAGAAAATTTATTTTAATGACTGATAATAAAGGACTGAAATATCTTCTAAATCAGCCTAATTTAAACGCTAGACAAGCTAGGTGGTTAGCTTTCTTAAGCGAGTATGACTTTGAAATCTAGCATATAAAGGGTAAGGAAAAAAAGGTGGTTGATGCATTAAGCAGAAACGCAAGGCTGACTTTATAGAAGCAATCAGCACTTATGCTTCTGATATAAATGAACAGCTTAAAGAAGGGGTAAAACAAGATGAAATTTATCAGAAATTGCAAATTACAGCTAAAGAAGAACCTACAGAAAGCTTAATAAAAGGTTGTAGTTTAAATGAAAATGAATTTTTATTATTTAAAGATAAACTGTATGTACCTAATGTGCCTAAGGTTAAGTTGTTAATTCTGGATGAAGTCCATAAAACACCATATTCAGGTCACCCAGGTTATCAAAAGACTATAACCATGCTAAGAAAAGAATATTTTTGGCCAAATATGAAAACTGAAGTAGCTGAATACATTGGAAGGTGTTTAGAATGTCAACAGGTGAAAACCGAACACCAACACCTAGCTAGTTTGCTACAACCTTTACCTATTCCTAGCTGAAAATGGGAAGTGATTAGCTTAGATTTTATTACTAGACTACCCAGAAATCATAATCAAAATGAATCTATTATGGTGGTGGTTGATAAGTTAAGCAAGGAAACACATTTTATTCCTGTTAAAACTACTTACAAGGCTGCAAATATAGCTGATATCTTCTTAAAGAAGATTTTTCGGTTACATGGAGTACCGAAAGTTATGATCTCAAACAGAGATCCTAAATTCACAGGAAATTTTTGGAAGTCCTTGTTTAAAGGATTAAATACAACATTGAATTTCAGTACTTCCTTCCATCCTCAAACAGATGGACAAACTGAAAGAGTGAATCAGGTATTAGAGGATTTATTGAGAATGTATGTGAAAGATCTAGCAGAGTTTGCATATAATAATAACTATTAGTCATCAGCTAAATTTAGTCCATTTGAAATTTTATATGGATGAAAATGCAACACTCATATCTCTTGGAATAATCCAGTAGATAGATTAGTGTTAGGTCCAGAATTGTTGAAAGAAATAGAGGAAATTGTGAAGCAAGTGCAGGGAAATTTGAAGGTGGCACAGGATCAGAAAAAAAATCAAGCAGACTTGAAAAGAACTCCCAAGGAGTTCCAGGTAGGTGAACATGTGTTCATCAAGATAAGGCCCAAGAAAATCTCTCTAAGACTGGGGAGTTGTGCAAAGTTGGCACCACGTTACTGTGGTCCATTTGAAATTTTATCTAGGATTGGTCAAGTTGCTTACCAACTAGCATTACCACCTAACTTGAAAGTACATAATGTTTTTCATATCTCATTTTTTAAGAAGTATGTTCATGATGCTACTCATGTGGTTGATTGGAATGTTGTACAGGTGCAACCAGAAGGAGAAATTCTGGTGGAACCGAACTGTATCCTCGGGAGGAGAGAAATTACACTGCGGAACCGCACCATTGGAAAGGTGAAGGTGCAATGGAAGCACCTTAGTCCTGAAGAGGCCACCTGGGAAATGGAAAGTAAGATGCGGGAAGCATACCCAAATCTATTCCGGGGGACTTTGGAAGATGAAGAATAAGTAACATCGAGGACGATGTTACATTTTAAAGGGGTGTGTATGTCACATACCCCAATTTTGTAAAATAATATTATTTGTTTTAATTTGATTCCTAAGACATTATGTTAAATTTAATGCTAAGTAGGAACTAATGACTCAGCAGAGTCAAAAGATGTGGAATGTAATTCTGAATATTTTATTTGTAATAAACAAAAAGTGGAGACAACAGCTTGGGAGAGCTGTTAATAAGAGTGTTACTGGTAAAACTGGTGGAAGGAACTAGGTGGATAGCAAAAGACAAGTGGCAGCATCCTCAAACACTTCCTATGTTGCAGGTGGCAACTTCCCTACATTTGGGGTCATGATCCCCCAATAAAGTGGGATCAGAGTAGGTGGCTGAATTAATGACAACTAACCCAAAAAGACCTAGGCAATCTTTTAAAAGTACCCAATTTAGAGAGCTGAGGCTGCTGAGATATTTTCCAGGAGAAGAATCATTCAGGAGGAATACACTTCAAGGAATTCATTGGGGAAAAGAGAAAACTATAAGGAAGGTGTTTTGAGGGATGAACTGCAGTAACTTGATCTGATACAACTTTCTAGCTGAGAGATTTGACTGACAAGTTCAGGATTGGTATTGAGTCTCAGGACTAGTACTTGATTACTTGCTGCACCTAGTTCCATCCAGGGAGACCAGAGCAAGCTCGGGGGTTCTGAGGAGTCGTTGTTTGAGTGCTCTCTAGGAGTTGGTAGGGAGGAATGGCCTCCCATTGCTGTTGTCGAATCAGCTTCAAGAACAGGTTCTGATATCTATTAATTTCTGTGTTATTACCTGTGTATGATTGAATGATATATTTGCAGTTTATGATGTAAAAACATAGAAGATAGAATATCTTAGTTTGTTTAGTAATGAAATTATTCTTAATGAGAAACAAACCCTACCTGTGTTTTTCCCCATCTGGAGTAATCCAGATCGTACTATAGCACAGGTGGTGTATTTAAATAAGATAGTATGATGCAAGTATAGAATAAAAGTTAGTTTGAACCATAGAATGTTTTCTTTTATCTGTTATTAGAAGAATTACTAACGTGTACATAGAGTAGGGTTAGACCTAGACCGTAAATATCAGAATATTAGTAAGGCAAAAGAAGTTATATAATTGTTTTAATAGTAATCAGTTTTGGTAGATAAATAGTTCTTTATACAGCGTTCATTTATGTAATTTTATTACTTAGTTTGAATCGAAAAGAAAATGATTTATTAGTTAAAATAGAGTAGGGATAGTATAAATAAAAATGTTTTTAACTTTACAATTTATTTCTTTCAGCTTAGGATAATTAACTACTATATGTATAGCAACTAAACTGTGAGTAAGAATAGCTAAAATCTTGATTTAATTCTACAGAAAACTAGTTGGTTTTAGAATTTACTTATGGATGATAATGTAATTAATTCATTCATTTCTATCTAGCTAAGCTTAAATCAAGATCTATAGCTACTAACCTATCCTTTATAAAATGTTAACAATTATAGAACATAGATAGTTGTTAATTCTTTTATTTTATAAATATTAATACTATAGAATAAATAGGGTAACATAAAATACATAAATAACTTCTTACAAAATATTCAATATAGGAAGCATAAGAATTTAATAACAAAATACTTTCTTATTATACATCTATAAATAGACTAGGTACAAAAATAATGCATCTAATTATAGGAACAACATTAGTATATAAATGAAATAATATTCTTATTCCTTTATATTAAATACTAGGTAAATGTAATTTATGTATTTTAAAGATGTAATTAACAGTTACATAAGTACATTATTAAGAACATTAAATTACTTAATTTCTGAAGATATACAATTATAAAACAATATTTAAAACTTCATTAGAATGGAGTGAATCAAAGTAAGAAATGCGAAATGATGTACAGATATTTTAATAGGTAACATTTAAATAATATTACAGGGTAAAAATACAAATGCCATAACTTGCAGTAGATAAACTAATAGAGTTCAAAACATGCTCGATTCACCGAGCTCAACCACCATAACAACATATAAGTAACAACCAAATAAATTACAGTATTTCTTGGTAAACCAAAGATATTTTAAAGAAACAGTAAATACTTTTCTTATCGCCAAGTTAGGGTAAAACCCTAATATCTCAAAAAAAAGTTACAATAGAGATGTAAAACTAAAGAGTACAAGCTCTTTAAACGCCTCTTGGGTTCAACAAAAACTAACAGAGTAAGGCTTCACGAGCCTACTTTCATTTATACTTTTATACACAAGTAACTATAACAAAATCAAGTTTTACAGTCACGGCCTAAGCTGGAAACCCCGTGTAAAGAAAGGGTTTTAACATCAATGAAAAATAGTGAACCAAGTAACCAGGTAAATCAAAACCGCAAGGGTTTGCAGGCCACGACGACCAACCATCAAATGTTCGATAAGGTACTGGACTAGGAAGAACTGCCATGGGGTATCCAAGGATTACCTATGAGTATGCCACTGCCACAGCCCCACACTAACCATGCAGAGAGAGATAGGTCAACACCTGTGAACAACGAAGAACATTAATGTTAATATCTTGCATCAAAAGTAAATTATTGAGTAATAGATAAACATGCAAAGATAATCAAAATAGTAAATGGTATTTCTTACCTCAAAGCTTCACCGAAATGTAACCACCCATGAGAAGAAGCACTACCACCAGCGCGAAGAGGAGTAAGCCTTTCATCAACTACAAGGAAGAAGGAGATTTTACAGTCTGGTAAGAACCGAAGTGGGCAAGCGGTGATGGATAAACCCTGGAGGAAAAACCAACAACCCAGCTCATCCAGCAATCAGATTGTTTACAACTCTTCTCTTTGAGCGTTCAGGGTGAGCTCTCAACGAGCGGGAGACAAAGAAGCGAGTTGGGTGACTACTAACGCAGAGTAGCAGTGTGACAAGGCGAGCAACCAACACAGTTGCAGAGCGGCCGGAGGCCGAAAACCACGGAAGAAATAATAAGTTAGGGTTCGAAAGTGCTCCTTTTAACTGTTTAACACTTGGCTGTAATGAGTCCACGTACTCATGGAAATTATTTGTATGCAGTGGGTGATTTTTGTATAGTCTCGACGTGTTCTCGGTGAGCCTTCATCAAACAATTATTCCAATCGCTTGGGGATCTCAAAACTTCTATAAGGTTTGACACCTGAAAGTCAACCAAGCTTGCATGCTGGGGTAAACATCATAACAATAATATAATGCTAGGTTTTTAATTTATCAAAGAAGTAATCAATACTACGACCCTTTCATTATACCAACACGATGCTTCAATGCTTTTTTTTATCTGTCTAAGGTTAGGGTTATAACGTGGCAAGATTGTAAACTCTTATGTGACCTAGCACATTTTGCCAACAAGGGATGTATATTTATTAAAACATTATAAAACCCTTGATCCAAGAATAAACCATATATTTTCTTTATGGGCGCGTTCTAGTCTATGACCCATTTGTTTTTACATTGCAAAGTATTCATTTAACATACAACTATATTTTTTTTATTTAAAAAGTTATGCCTCAAAGCTCTTCAAGGTAGGGATCAATTTTTTTTACTACCCATTATAATACTATCATATTATGCATTCTTTCAATGGTTATAAATCCATTAAGGTATGCCTTTTAATAACTATAAAAGGAATTTCATAAGACCTAGTTATGATAAATAACTATCTTGTGAGATTGATTCTAGTAATGCTTGTAAGTATTATCTTTGTTTAAACAATTAAGTTTGCAAACAAAGAGGTTAAGCATTATAGTATTTCTCAGGATTAACATCTTATAACTTTCGATGATTTAATAACCATAACTGGACATTATCTTCCAAATAAGTTATGTGTAAAAGAACTCAGTGCATCAACATTAACTTAACTCTTTTGAGAGCAGCGTGTAATAATGTTATAATTCCTTCAAAATTTCCAAGCCTTGGAAGATAGGATAAAAGTATAAAAACTCTTTGTTTTTATTTCGCATTACTTTCATATTCCATGGGGTATTCAAATCTAACATGACTTACATAGCATAGATTCACAATTTAAGATAGACTCTTAATGTAATAATTCTACCATCTTTTAGTCTGCAGGCAAAGAAAGATTTAAGACATTTACATGTACGGCGACTATGGTAAACATCGCAGAGTTTAGTACACAATAAAAGCTATAAATTATAACTACTGGAGAGAAATCAACTATCGCCACTACTGATAGGACTGAATCTCATTTCCATGGCGTCCTTAAAAGAATAATGGTTTAATGTTTTGTTTTTTTACCTCATAAAGCTTTGGAAATTGCATAGCATTTATATTCTTTTACTGAGCTATTATTTTGCAATGAACATATATTTGTAAGCGTAATGATTATTGACAAGCATCACCGGATCTTTCTTACCTGTAAATCTGTAAGAGCAGGTAAACTTTATGCGTTAGCTCAAAAGCTAAGAAATCCGAGAACACGAAGACAGTTCCACCTTGTGGTCGCAAAGAAAAACAAGTCATTAAACTGAAAAAGAATTATTCTATAAGATAAACAGAATCGAGTATATTTTTCATATTATGAAATCATTAACATATAACTAATTAAAAAAAATTAGTTGACTGCAGTAATGAAGTTTACCAGTATTTTCAAAGTTTTAAATTTTTCGGAAATTTTGGGGTTTTGACATGACAGGTACGAATGGATGTGCTAGAGTCAAGTCACCTGCAGGATTTTTCAATCAAGAGGCATTGGTGAATCCCCATGATTAGCAACAATGAAATATGCCATTGATTCATGCAGATCCCAGGGCACTATAAAAATATAATCTCGATGCCAGATGATGTGTTGGAGTCGATGGGATAAGACCATTGGAAGGTGGACCTTAATGAAGTCCACATCATCCAATGTGAGTACAAAATAAATTATTGTGAAGAATCATATTGAAAAATAGAACCAACATGAAACTCAGAAGTGGAAAATATATGTGAAGTCGTGATGTAGTAGTGATAGAAAATAAAAATGTTAAGGTTGACTACATAAGTAGTGGAAAATGGGACTTAGACATGAATGGTTTTTATAGCTTTGAAAGGAGTAGGGTGAATGAATCTACCATGGAAAAATTGGCTTCTTGAGAGGTTTCTTTTGGCAACAATTGGTATGACAGGTGTGATGAGATTAATGTCGTCTTAAAAGGATTCTTGGCATGTAGCAATGGGACTTGAATTTGGAAACATTGGTATATGTATGGTTTTCACATCAATATATCCATTTTATGTGTTGAATCCATTTGCAAAATGAGAAAAAGTCTTCAAGAGTCACTCGTGCATGCATTTACCTTCTTCTTCCAAGGGCCTGCAAAAACCTAGCACTTGCCTGCAATAAAACATGAGATGATGGAAAAAGAGAGGTGAGTAGTCTCTCCTCACCCAACACATATGAAAAACACAACAAGAAATTCCTTATAAAACATATCCAAAATGAATGTAGAAAATTCAATTTATACCCATGGGAGAGCGATGGCCAATAAGAATCACAAGTTGTGTTTTGATCACAAGTTCTTCATTCCTCATCCAATTTGATTGATTACAAAGGAAAATGAAAGAAAATTTGTAGGTATATTCCCATTAGAAACAAGTTTTAAAAATTCTATGTGATGATATTCCAATTTTTCTTAGTAACAGCCTGCATGACAAGGTGTTTCTCTAATTCCGGACTAGACCAACAATCACGGTTTTAGGCATAAATTTATGGTTGACATGATTCCAATTGGAGATGAAAGAAGATTCATATAGGTTTCTCCATTTGAAACAAGTTTTGAATCCAAAAAGAATTGATGGGTCAACTATGCTAATGAACAATCTAGGAAACCGAGTTTTTTAAAGATGTTGATTTCTGATAGGCAATCGGTATTTTCAATCATAATTTTTTCATATGATATCGAAATTGAGTAATTAAAATTGGGTTGTAAGCTATATTCATAGGGGAATATACCAATGAAACTGTTTTTCAAGATATATCCATTAAGGCATCCAAAAAGTGAGTGTCCCAACTTTGTTCCTAAGCTTCCAGCTTGACACCCCCTTGGTATTTTAACCATAAATGTTTCATTTGATGCCCAATATAAAAAAAATCAAATTGTTTTGGAAAATATATTCTTAGGCATATTGAGAAATGAAACAGGTTTTAAAAATAATTCCATTTGGTCTCCCAAAAATGGACTGTCCTGGTCGTGTTTCAGTAAAAAACTTCAATCCAATAAATTAAATATGGCTCCCCAAAAGTGACCAGAATAGGTGTGAATGTTTTTAATGATATAAATTTCAATAGAACACATGGCTATGCCAAAAAATTTCAAGCATTGAGTACCTAGATTGATTTACACAGTGTGTTGCAGCAGCTACTGCAACTCTTAAAAATGATATAATATTTTAAATAAAGCCTGTGTATTTTTATTGATGTGTTTTATAGAAAAGAACACTAAACACATACTATGATGATCACATAAGTTTTAATCTTGAAGGTTTCCATAATCATTTGACTCATTTTCCTGTGGAGTCTTCATTCACCAATGCTTCCTTCCTCTTACCACCTTCCCTAATTACTGTCATTTTGTTTTCAGGAAGTATTTTTGTAACAAATAGAGACAATTTAAATTTTGAAAATTGAACACAAAAATGATTTAAGCATTTTGTTCAAATACTCAACAATTCCAAAGCATTCCTGAAAACATCTTATATGCATTCCTTGTCTTTCTACTTTTTGATTTTCTAAATCGCAACAAGTCGTGGGAAGAGAGCATAGTTATTTGAAAATAAAAACTAAAAAAATGAAATCATGGTTTTATTCTGTTATTCTATCCTACCTTATTCTACTTGGAAATATAATTTTTTTCAAGTGTATGCATATTTCCAATGTAACTACATGCATAACATGATTATAAACATATTCACACTCAAGTTTGAAAAATGTAATTTAAAGCATATGAGAATGTGAGAGACCAGCTGCAGGAAATAATATGATACAATAAACAAAGGAAGAATGAAAGAATGATGTGACCTGGTAACTACTTTGAACCATCTTTCAATAGAACTATGATATTCTTGATTCCCTTTTTGTCTTATATCACACTGCATCTCCTCTTTGGCCTCCTTGATCTCAGGTTCGAATGATTTCTCCCCATTAGATATATGTGAGTCATGGAATGTTGGTTCTTCTTTCACTTCTGAAGAGGTAGATAAGTTTTTTACTGTTTTCAAGATGTGCTTTTCCTGAGAAGAAGAAATCCCAGCTACTGCTAGGATTTGAGAGAGTTCTTCCAAACTTATGTTCATCCTTGAATCCATCTTGCTGGTAATAGTCTCTTCATAATTGGATTAGTAGAAGGGGGGGTTCTTACAACACCCAAAATTTAACTACAATATGAAAAATGAATTAAACTAGCTACATAAATAAAATCACTCTTTCAGAAAATAAATCACACTCACTTAAAAAAATGGAAATCACACCACCCTTAAAAGCAAATTCAATCAATTTAAAAGAAATCATGCAACCTACATTCCCTAACCCTTATGAGGCCATGCTTGTTTCAGTATATTGAACGATGCGTAGCTCTTCACTACATCTTACCGCCCTGCACCTCAAGATCAAGAACACATCTACCATGCTCTACTTTAATCATGCATCTACAAAACAATGTCAGGTTTAATTTTGCACCATTGATAACATCCCCGGAAAAAAATCCAAAATGTTGGGAAAATTAATTGTCTAATGAAATAAACAGCTGAAATTCCCAAAACATAAATTGTCAACCTTAGGAAGTCTTTTATTTCAAAGATATCGTGCAATATCTATGCAAGAACAATTTCTACCTGACACTGTTGATCTATTGGTATGAAATTGAAAATATTTGTAAACTAGATCGCACCTTCTTGAAAATAAATAAACTCTTATGAAGAAATATCTAATTACATAAATCTAAAAGAAGTTCTATGTTGGCCAACGATCTATCAAAATGAATTAACAAGAAAACAACTATGATAAATCTAATGAATGAAAGCATGAAATAAATATTAAACAAATATACAGAATAACACACTTACAATCAAGACTAACAACATCTTCTGATGGAAGAGGGCCCTTCCTCCACTGAACAAAGTTGGATCTCCACAATGAAGGTCTACAACTCCAGAATTAAGAAAATGCCAGCATGTATTATTAGAATGAAATTATTACAACAAAGACTAGATCAAATTATATAGCATAACATTGCTTGTTCTCCTCCCTCCTTCTCCATGAGATTGATTACATATGTAGACATAAAATCCTTCAAAAGGATGAGGAACTGAATTCCCAACTTGGAATCTGTTTTAACAAATTTTCTAATTTGAAACACGGCCGTAACTGCAAATTTGGTAAATACATGTTTAGATAACTAGTTGTATATCTCAAACCGTGGCTTTTTTTGGATATTTCCTTGAGATTTACGTAATTGAGGTCTTTATGCACAAAACTCATGTCCCGTATTTTTGAGATTCTTCTCCATATTCCCGCAAATCGAAACCAAAATCAATGTGTTCTTATTCGGAATGCGTTTTTTGTTAAGGTCGTTTGACCATGAGTTGGAGGCTTTTATGTTGGACTTGGGCATGAATTGAAATCACAAATCCACATAATCAATCCTAGGAATGAAACCATGTTGTGAATCTACATGTGGACGTGTGCTAGCATGCCAACTTTGGAGGATGGAACCATGAGTGCTATCGTTGTTAATATGAAAAATTAATTCACAAACCATCATCAGTAAAATTATGCATAATAGTCTTCAATTCATAACAAATAAAGGAAAATAATCATTATTAACCACTAAATAATCAATAGGAATAATATGGTATTTTACGGGCAGTTACAACAAATAGATAGAAAATGGAATGATAAATGGATAATAATAGGAAGAAGAGGGATGCAATGTATGTCGATAGGTGATGAAAATATGGACAAATCTGTGACCCAACAAGCACCCAATCAGGGTCGTTAGTCACCCACCTCCCCTTTGGGTACATGTATGTCTCGATTTCTTTGAAAACGTCATTGTCCCTCCATGTAGTATAGTTTTCTTTGTACATGCAAGTATCTTTTTGGTGCACCCATTCATTTGCTGACATTGACATTTATTTTATGCGGCTTTCTAGTGAGCGAGTAGTGCTTTAAGAGCACCCAATCGGGACAATGACGTATGTCTCGCTTTCTTTGAAAAATTCGTTGTCCCTCCATGTAGTATAGTTTTCTTTGTACATGCAAGTATCTTTTTGGTGCACCCATTCATTTGCTAAAATTGACATATATTATGTTATGCATCCTTTAAGTGAGTGAGTGGTGCTTGAATAACACCCAATCGGGGCCACTGCTCACCCACCTCTCTCGCCCCATGTACATGCATGTATCTATTTCTTTGAAAAATTCATTGTCCCTCCATGTAGTATAGTTTTCTTTGTACATGCAAATATCTTTTTGGTGCACCCATTCATTTGCTAACATTGACATATATTATTTTATGCAGCCTTCTAGTGAACAAGTGGTGCTTTAACAGCACCCAATCGGGTCCACTGCTCACCCACATCTCCCCCTTCCCTAGGTACATGTATGTCTCGCTTTCTTTGAAAAATTCATTGTCCCTCCATGTAGTATAGTTTTCTTTGTACATGCATGTATCTTTTTGGTGCACCCATTCATTTGCTGACATTGTGTTGAGGCCTGAAAAATCGCAGGCGACAACAACAAGGGATTCTCCCCAGTAAACGTTCCCAACTAGCCCATTACTGTCTGGTATGGGGAATCCGTCCGATTTGCGGTCCAGTTATCATAGGTCAAGTAACCAAAATAAAGCGTTTAACTGGTTATGGCCCGGTCCATCGTGTATATTTTTTGGTTTTAAGTATGAGATGTAAATGCCTATCTAAAATGCAGATTGATAGAGAATATGAGGAGCAGTCACAATGTGATGCGCAGGTTCTTACCTCTCGTCTTAACTCTCTCGCATCTAAATCACACACAGCAAGAAAACTAAAACTAACTAAACTAAACTATCCCTAGGGAGCGATATTATCATTTAATGAGTAATGTATTGTTGTTCATGCATTAAGAAAAATCACAGGTAGTTGTTCTTTATTTCAAAACACATAAACATGAATAGATAGATGAACAACAAGATAGCTCATTTTTTATGAAAAGCATTCATTACTCATAATGGAAATTCCATAAAATAAACTAGAGAGCATTCATACAAGAATGTAGGTTCAACAAGTTAGAGTGATCTCAAAGTTAATGGACAAAAGCTGAAAACAAAATAGTTCCCCTTCAACAACATCCATTGCACAGCATTTGAACATTCCACCAAAGCTTTTTCCAATAGGCAAAATTGTAATTATCTATTGCAAAAGAAAATAGTTCTTCTTACAACATGTTCTCACAAGTTTAACTGGGAAAAAGTCCCCTTTCCCTTACCAAAATCTCCTATACTTATACAAAAAACAAAACTTTTGGGCTGCCCCAAATGAATCTTGGGCTTCCCCAACGTTTCAACTCCCAAAATTTGTCCTATAGTGAGTGCTCATACATTTTACAATATATTACATTTAAAACAAAAAATAATAAAGCACTTCAAAGTAGAGGGCCCCGCTTAATCATTTAAGAACTTTTTCCACGCTTGGGATTTCGCTACTATGCTCTCAAATTCTAAAGGTTCAAGAAAACGAATTTTGATCTCATATTTTGCAGCCTGATTCCTAACCATCTCTATTATTGATGGGCTTGAGTGTAACTGATCCTCAAGTAACTGGACGCTGACTGCTGAATGGGCTACTGCATCCCTCAGGATCTGTTCATCCAGGACCTTGACTTGTTGTATCTTCTGATCATCCTCCTGATACCTGCTATGTAGCATTCCTATGAACAACTCATGCTCTGGTAATGCATCTAATCTATGTTCAACAACAACTTGGCATCTATTGTAGGTGATCATCACCCTTCTGCAATATTCAGTACAAGCTCCTCTTGTTTTCTTCATAGCCTTCTTGAACTCCTCTGCAGTGTTTATTGCAAACTCTAACAAATCATAGTCATGCTTTAAGCTATGTTGATCTTTAGCTGGTAAATCTGCAGGGATTTCTTCATTGGTTTCTATCTTTACTATTCTCCCAGTCAGGACTTCCAAAATGTCCTGAGACCTATCTACAAAATATGAGGTAGTCTCCAAAATTTCCTCCAATCTGTTATCTATCTGAAGGATTTTACATCTTTCCTCTTTAATAGACACCTGCAGCTTGTGCATTCTTCTTCTTTGAGCCAGGACATGCACCTCAAGAGGCCGAATATCCGTTTGCTGTTCACTGGCATCCTTCAGTGATGCTGTTAATGAAGCAATCTGTCCTTCAAAACCTCCTGCCTGCACTTGAAATTGCTTTTCTTTCTCTTCCATGGTGACCCTCTATGCCTCCAACTCTTGTACTTTGCTCTGCAGCTGGTCCTTTTCTGCACTAAGAGTTTCATATGTTGTTTTGAGGTCATCCTTTTGTGTCTTCAGCACCTTATATTCTTGTTGTAACCTCTGCAACTCTGCTAGGTTATTCTGAGCATATCTTTCATTCTTTTCTACTGAGACTTCCAAGGCCATCTTGCTTGCCTGCAGAATTTGGAGTTATGCCTTCGAAGCCCTTACTTCATTATGCATATATTCAAATTTTCTCTTTAACTTGTTACCTTCATCCCTCTCCTTTCTAAGAGTGTCCTTTAATTGTGCTGCATTTTTCCTTCATTGCTCAAGGTCTGTCATCAGTCTATCTACATTTTCTTCAGTGGTCTGGGTTCATGCCACTCCCGCTCTAGCTGTCAAACATGGATCTACATTTGTTCCATGTACCAATGTCTTATTAGTAATCATTATTCCTGATTGTCCTCCTATTTCGACTCTTTTATTAGTTCTCTTGACAATCCTCTTTCTCTCCTTGTCATAGAATATGGTCCTAAAATCTAGGACTTCTTCTCCTTTATTTTGCACAAAAGGTATCAGATTCAATTCAGAAAAAAACAACTTGTCCTATATTGCTGCCAGAAGTTGCAGTAGGCTCCTGGGAATAAGGATTATCTTGTCCCTGCCCCTAATCTATCTGATCCTATACTTCTTGAATGTCTGTTGGGTCAGTAGTTTGCTGGTCTGTTGTAGATCCTGTCAGCCTCAGACCTTCAGCTTCTTTTTGTTTCTTCATCATCTCTTCATTTTTTTCTTCTTTCTTTCTTGTTCTGCATTCTTTGTTGTTTCCTCTGTAGTTTTCTTTCTTTCTTATTCTTTATTCTTAAGCCAACTCTCAGCCTCTTGTGCTAGTCTCCTAGCATCCTCTTCTCTTTTCTTAGCCTCCTCCTCTTCAGCTTTCTTCTGCGCGGTTTGGATCTTACCTCCCTTAATGGTGATCTTCTATTTAAATCTTCTCTTCAATGCAGTCATATTCCTTGCATTCCTGAAGATTTCTTCATCTTTGTCTTAGGAGTTTGTATATTCAAAGTGAACATTTGCCTCTTTGCAATGTTCTACAACTTTCTTTTGGGAGTCATTTCTGTGGAAGTTCATCTCCCCAAAATGAAAGTGCTCCAATTCTTGTACAAATTCAGCAGTTAGTTTAACCTTTGAAAATTTGTAGCTTCCCAGCCTGAAAGGTATGGCCGGATAGGTTTCCTTCTTGTGTTCAAACATGAAGCTTCCTACACCATCTAGGTAAACTTGCCTGACTGCTTCTTTATGCACCACATAATCAGTGGCATACTTGGGGAGCAAAGAAGGTTCCCTAGAGAAACCATACATCCTAATGTACATCCCCTCTTCAGTGAAATAATAATTTGCATGCTCCTCGATGACCTTAAATTCCTCCTCAAGCATACAATTGCATTATGTTAGGAAGATCAAAGTGTACAAAGGCATAATAAAATGTTCACATATCTCTTTATAGTGGTTGTAATACTTGTGTGCCCAAAATATTTTGTATGCAGTGTACACAAGGGTTCTGTCCCTGTCCCAGATACATCTTAAGGCTGGAAATGGCTGGGTACACAATATATAGTCTATTAAGATGGAGCTCATATAGAACTCGGAATTCTTCTGAGACACCCCTCCCAGAGCTGAATATATACAGACTGAGAGGCTATTGGAGACAATATTAGCCCAGTTGAATACAATCCCATGGGTGGCCACATAAAAAATAATGAGAACCCAACCCAACTTGAAACTCTTACAATAGGCTCTCCCAAGAACTCTATTCAACATCAATGCTATAAATCTATAAGGAGTCGTGAGAGTGGCTGTGTCATACTCTCTTGATGGCCTGGTTCAAAAGTTCTTCCCAGGTATCATCATCCTCTTCACTGTTTCAACTAGGTCCAAGTTTATTTCTTTCAACCAATCTTCAGTTAGGTAAACTTGGGCTGGGGGTAGGTGATATGCCAATGAGACATAACCAGGACTGTAGGCAGCATATCCCTGTTTGGCAATATTGGATAAAATCATAGTTGCCACATCTACCCTAGGAAAAATACATCCAATCACCTCAGAACATGGAAACAACTTAGGTCTAGTGGCTATCTTCATCAGAGCAGACTTCTCAATGTTGGTGTATATGGTTAGTTCTTCAAACCCTGCATCAGGAACTTCTTGATTTGAAATAATTCGATATATCTCACCCCACTTATAGTCTGGCTCTACCCTAGTGGTAGCTCTAGTATCCTCATAGATATATTCTACCTTAGTAATTATCTCCACATCAGGTTCTCCCTCAGCAACATGAGCCTTCTTCTTCTGTCTTTTAGACATATCTCCTTTGAAGAAGTTCCCCTGTCATAAACCAAAATGCATTTAGGCTATTTGAGCTTTCAAATCAGTATTCGAAGAATGAAGAAAAATTGTATAAACATTTACCTCTTCCATATTCGCAACAGCTAAACCTATCAAAATGCAAATGCAAAATTAGGAATAACTAGTAAGAAAACTTCTGAATGTTGCTAAGTCTGAAAAATCCTAAGTCCTTTTGAAACTAGCAATAATTGTGATTGACCGAAATGCATCCTAAATCCTCGCTAACACAGAAAACCCCTATCAGTGAGACTATTCTCGATAGTGAGGCACTACACAGAAACAACCAGTCTGACAAAAAATTAAAACCCCCGTCGTCCCAGCAGAATAGGGTAAATTCCCATGATAGAACAAGACTTGGAATCCCCCCCCCCCAGAAGGCCATAGACAAACCCACAAAAAATGGTGCAAACAAGGTAACACCTATCTGCACCAACCTCCTAAACATTCGGACCGGGTTCGAACCTCCATAATGACTTACAAAACAACTCAAGAAAAGAAAACCCCCAATTGCAAAACTGTAAAACTGAACAATACTGCACATTGAGAGGATACAAACTCAAAATTAGACGACCAACTACCAACGGCGGGAACGCCTAACTAGAGGACAAAACCCTAGTTCCAAAACTGACTCATAAACTCAAAAGAAATGGTAAAACCACGATTGGCCTACCTGGCAGACAAGTTGTGCAGTCAACAAGGAAATTTTAAAACTCCACGGAAATGCCATCCATGAACGAGATCCCGACAACTAGGAACAAATGCACAGTTTGACTCAATAGGGATAGCAAGCCCGAGTTCACAACGGTAAACAATAAAATAATAACCCCGCCCTATATATAGACTTTGGTGAAAAAAAGGTCTACGGGAAAACGCTTCTACCGAAAGGCGGAACAACTAAGGCATCGGGCGGTTAATCCAAAGAGGAGCCACAACGGCGGGCGACGGACAGACTATGGGTTTCGTGGCACAATAAAAAACGTCGGTGAAATAAACACTAAACTGCAGGCTTGGACCTCAGAACCACTATAGCATCGGATGACTAGTTCAAATATGAGCCGCAATGGCGAAAGTCACATGGACTAAAAATTTCCGCAGACCAGTAAACATCGGAGAAAACCAGAACAAACCATTGACAAAAATCAAAGTAACCATCAGCAAAAATAAAGCAAACTATCAGTGAACGGAAAACAACATGTCCGAAAGTTAGTTCACTCTAGAGCCACAATGGCAGGAATCAAATAGACTACAGACTCCACAGCAACCGAGAACATCAACGATTGGAACAACCAAAGACTAATCCAACGAAAAAAAGAAAAATCAAAAACCTCGCGGGATCGGCAAAAATAAGGGCTTTCATCGACGTGCTTGCAATCTGCCATCCGAAACGGCGGCAACACAAAGGACTGATGCTCCGACAGTGATGAAACAAAAACGTCGATATTAAAATAAAACAAAAAAGCGCGTAGATGAAAAACATAGCTTTATATCATGTCATTCATAAGCAAGCTTCTGCAACAGCGGCTACGAAGATGACTACGGCCCCGATTCACAGTTCGATAAGATTATGACAACGAAAAAGTAAATCATCCATAAGTCAAAGCATCAAGTTCAAGTCATCATCATCAGCAAATAAATATAGTCATTCAATAATTTAACTCAATTTAACCTCAAAGAGTGGCAAAGGAACAACAAAGTTCAGCAATCCAAAACAGATCCAGGCAAGATAAAATTTACAAGGAGAGTCCAAAATTTTAAAAAATTTGGGAAAACGTTGCAGCTGCAACAATTGGCGACTACCTGGTGAACCCATATCTTTGGACAACTTCTTTCTTAAGTAACAAACTATTTTAACAATAAAACCAACATGTTGAATTCTTCTAGATGCATGGATTTCCCAAATGACAAATATATGTACTTTTAATCATTCATGATAGTCCAATTTAGGAAAATGGAAACCAAGATCTCAAAGTCAAGATAACTCTTATAAGGCCAGGAATATGGGTTTCATTTTTTACCTCTGTCTTCGGGTAGCTTCCAGCTTGGACACCAAAGGATTGTAACATATGGTAAATAGAAATATTCATTTGTTCCTCATTCCCATGCCATTTTGCACTTTTTTGTCCTTTTGAGTCCTCCTCATGCCTTTCTTTCTGAATTTTTTATTCAGGCTCCTCTATCCATAGTGTCTTTTTGTGTGAGAGATGTATTTAATTTTCAGCTCACGAAGAGAGAAGAACTTTTGGAAATTTTGCACTCATATAGTTCAGTACTTTGTTTTGATACATATTGCTTTTATAGGAGTTTTTTACTCTTATTTTCCTTTTGGCTTTCAATTCTTGGCATGGGATCATTTATATATAATATTCTGTTTACCTTGCTTCCTTTCCATGGGTACGTTCTTTTGCTATCACCCCCTAAGACATTTTAAATGTGAGATGGATGAAGCCTCGAAACAGTATTCTAGACTTTTTGATCCTGAGTTATTTTATAGGGATTAAGTAGGACTTCAATGTGTTCATAGCCATTTAGGAAAACTGTTTAAACTAGAAGAAATTCTTTCAGATAAAACAATAGTACACAGTCTTATAATCAAGGATTTTAATTAATGCAAAATTCTGATGCTCTCCATGCAACCAAAGTTTGTCTCTTTTCTATTGAAATCAATCAAAATCTAAGCTAAAACAAAACAGAACTAAAGCAAATCAAAATAAACAACCAAATCAATTTATTTATGTACAAGACAGTCAAGAAAATAAAAATTTGAGAACTAAACCACTAACTGGTCATTTCTTTGCCCACCCCTATAAACCTGACAGCTTGTAAGTTAAGGGGCTAGGTTTGACTACAAAATGAAAAATACCTAACCATTATCTAATTATACTGTACTTGAAACAAAAACTACATCTGTTATTTTACAATCAATCTTATCAGCCCGTGAAAATCGAAGGAGATCGGGTTGGGTTTCTGATGTACTGCTAGCTTCTTATAATTGGTAGTTTCTCGGTTCAAGCTCAATTAGATGATTTCCCAACACAGAATTTACTGGTTCGTTTTTCTTCTTCTAATCGAGTAACATTGTGCTTCATGTAGGGCCCCCTTAATATTTTAATCTGGTTTTGACTTCCCTTCTGAGGCAACCACAAGTGTGACCAATCTGAAGCAAAATACCCATTTAGTCTTGCTGACCAGTCTTGATTCAAAATAAGTCCATAGCCATCAGGTATGTATGCTACTACAATATCAATGTACTGACATATATTTTCATTTGCAGATAATCGAATCAGGACATCCTCCAATTCCCCGACTACTTTCACATTGGTCCTGTCTAACTGAGTGACCTGCCAGTCAAAAGGTTTAGGTTGTCCATTAATCCTTTTGCAGACTGCAAGTATCATAACATTGACATATGACCCGGAGTCTACTAAACAATTGTGCACATTATGGTTTAAAATCTCAAGAGTCACGAGGAATGGTGGGGTTTTAAACCTAGTCTTACTTCCCACACTTGCTTCAACAATCTCTTCTACAGGTTGGTTATTGGTGGGAAGTTCTTCCTTTGGTCCTTCAGATGCTTTGAGATTTTCCTTGACATTACCCACTTTGTCTTCAATGTTGACATGTTTCAAATCTTGACTGCTAATGGTAATTTTAGGTATTTCATCATTGTTGTTGTTCTTATGTATCCTTTTCATATTGTCTTGAAATTTCTTAATCTTTGGAAGTATTGAATAATCTTTATTAAACAAACCTTCTTCCTATTGTCACAGTTGTTTCTGATATCTCCTCATGTTTTAGAGTATCTTCGTGTTCTGTATCAAAAAGTGAGACACAATCCCATAATACCAAAGCATCATTCTCTTGTTTTTCTGTGGATTTACCACCCTTTTCTTCTTCATCATCAGCTTCTGTTAGTTTAGAATCCAATAGCTGATTCATTACTAATGTCATCGAATTTATCCATTGAGGGCAATTTTTTTCAGAATGGGGCTATTGATGAAAGGTGCAAAAGTTATCCATACCCACCTCTGTTAATTTCATTGATGTAGGACTATGTGGAGGAGGTTTGGATTGGTTGTTGTCTTCTCTCCTCTTATAGTAAGGCTTATAATATTTCTGAGCTCCCTTTTTCGTTTGCAAATCTATTATTCCGTTAGATAATTTTTGCATCATTTTCAACATTCCTTCAAAGTCATGTGACTGCTCCTCCTTAGGCTTAGACAGTAATAAGGCTTTCTTACCAAAAAAAAATTCTCCCGACTACTCAGGATAGTCTTCTATGCTTTCTTTTTCAGCTTCTACTCTTTCAACTTCTTCATAAGTCTATGATAACTTAGGTTTCACTTGTGCCTTGGAAAACATGGCCAAGTTAGGCCCTAAAGCTGAATTATAATACTCAATCAGAACTTTATCAGAGGGCTTATCAGCTGGAGAAAAGTTCTTAAGATAAGCAGCAAACCTTTGGGTGAAACTATGCACTTTTTCATTCCTTTCTTTCTTTAAAGTGCATAGTCCTTTCATTAGGGCTGCATGAGTTTTCTGTGCTGCATATTTACTTCTGAATATCCTTTCAAAAGTGTCCCAGTCTGGGATAGAATTTGCAGGCAGAGAAAAATACCATGAAGCTGCTGCCCCTTTCAGGGTATGTGGAAATAATCTGCAGACTACATCTTCATGTTCTCCGGCCTTTATCCCTTCTATATCCAAGTAAAACCTTTGCAAATGATCATCCACTAGAATCTTTTCACTAGGATCAAACTTAGGCAGCATTTTCTCAAAATCCTGAGGTAAGTCATGCAAAGGAGGTGCTAGGTTTAGAGGTGACCTAGCCTTCGAAGCAGGTGGTGGATTTGGTGGGTTGGGTGGCTAGTTTGCATTTACGCTTACCATGAGTCTGGGTGGAGAGTGAGGTGGTGAATGAACAGGAGTATTAACAGGTGAACCGTAAGGTGTATCTGGACCTACTTGATTCAAAGGCTGTACAACTTTCTATAAGGTTGTTTCTACAAGTTCTTCCAAATCTCCAACCAACACTGCGTCTTCCAATATAGGGCGGTCTTTCTTTTTATATTATCTTCTGGGGAAATCAAGGATAATTGGTAATCCTCCAATCATCTTCACATATGCCCTAGTATGTCTTCTCAGATTATTAACTACTTCGTTATAGACTGAATACAAATGTTCTCTACCCTTCTCTTCAGGAATTGGATTGGGAAACAAACTATTTTTAGAACTGTCACCGATAGAATAATCTTGAGAAAATGGGTTTCCTCGGCCATCCATGCACTGGCGGCCCTCCTTCTAGCGCCAAAAATTGTTGAGGCCTGGAAAATCACAGGCGACAACAGCAAGGGATTCTCCCCAGTAAACATTCCCAACTAGCCCGTTACTGTTTGGTATGGGGAATCCGTCCGATTTGCGATCCGGCTACCATGGGTCAAGTAACCAAAATAAAGGGTTTTACCGGTTACGGCCCGGTCTACCGTGTATCTTTTTAGTTTTTTTAGTTTTAAGTATGAGATGCAAATGCCTATCTAAAATGCATATTGATAGAGAATATGAGGAGCGGTCACAATGTGATGCGCAGGTTCTTACCTCTCGTCTTAACTCTCTCGCATCTAAATCACACACAGCAAGAAAACTAAAACTAACTTAACTAAACTGTCCCTAGGGAGCGAGATTATCATTTAATGAGTAATGTATTACCATTCATGCATTAAGAAAAATCACAGGTAGCTGTTTTTTATTTCAAAACACATAAACATGAATAGATAGATGAACAATAAGATAGCTCATTGTTTATGAAAAGCATTCATTACTCATAGTGGAAATTACATAAAATAAACTAGAGAGCATTCATACAAGAACATAGGTTCAACAAGTTAGAACGATCTCACAGTTAATGGACAAAAGCTGAAAACGAAATAGTTCCCCTTCAACAACATCCATTGCACAACATTTGAACATTCCACCAAAGCTTTCTCCAACAGGCAAAATTGTAAGTATCTATTGCAAAAGGAAATAGTTCTTCTTACAACATGTTCTCACAAGTCTAACTAGGAAAAATTCCCCTTTCCCTTATCAAACTCTCCTATACTTATACAAAAAGAAAAACTTTTGGGCTGCCCCAAATGACTCTTGGGCTTCCCCAACGTTTCAACTCCCAAAATGTGTCCTATAGTGAGTGCTCATACATCTTATAATATATTACATTTAAAACAAAAACTAATAAAGAACTTCTAAGTAGAGGGACCCGCTTGATCATTTAAGAACTTTTTCCACGCTTAGGTTTCCACTGCTATGCTCCCAAATTCTAAAGGTTCAAGAAAACGAATGTTGATCTCATATTTTGCAGCCTGATTCCTAACCATCTCTATTCTTGATGGGTTTAAGCGTAACCGATCCTCAAGTAACTGGATGCTGACTGCTAAATGGGCTACTACATTCCTCAGGATCCGTTCATCCAGGACCTTGACTTGTTGTATCTTCTGCTCATCCTCCTTGGGAAAACTCCCCTTCAGTTTCCACCTATAATAGGGACCAATCAACAACATGTTTAGTATCAAAAACATATTTCTTTAACAAAGATGCATGAAAAACATTATGGAATCTTACATGATCGGGTAACGCTAGTTCATATGCCACTGACCCTTTCTTGGCTAGTATTTCAAAAGGTCCACAAAATCTAGGTGCTAACTTACCACACCTACCCAAGCTCAACGAGCTTCGTTTGGATTTTACTTTCAAGTAAACATGATCGCCTATTTGAAAGTATTTATCTTTTCTTTTCTGATCCGCATAACTTTTTTGGCGGTATTGTGATTCTTTAAGGTTCACCTGGACCTTGGTAACCAACTGTTCCAAGTTCATCAACAAATCAGGCCCTAACATGAGCCGATCCACCAGGCTATCCCAAGTAACCAGTGTTCTACACTTTCGTCCATAGAGTACCTCAAAGGGACTCATCTTGACAGATGTCTGATAACCATTTTTATACCCAAACTCTTCAAGATGCAAGTAATCCTTCCATTTCATGGGGTTGTTCATGACATACATCCTGAGCATGTCCTCAACAATCCGGTTTACTCTTTGTGTTTGTCTGTCTGTCTGCGGGTGATATGCAGTGCTAAAGTTCAACTGTGTCTCCAATCCGAAGAATAAAGATCTCCAAAATTTTCCTATAAACTTAACATCTTGATCCGAGATAATTGCCTTGGGTATCCTATGCAATCTAAATATCTCCTTCAAGAAGATATCAACAATGTTCACTGCTTTGTAGGTCGACTTCATAGGAATGAAGTGTGACGCTTTCGACAACTTGTCGATGACCACAAAAATAAGAATCATTTTCCTTCTTACATTTCGGTAACTTGGTGATGAAATCCATACTAATGACCTCCCACTTGGAATTCTGGAATGGGTAATGGCTACAACAATCCTGTAGGATGCTGATGCTCAGCTTTGACTAGCTGACATTCCTGGCATTTCGCAATAAACATTACAATTTCGGCCTTTAACTTAGGACATAAAAAGTGTCTCTTGATGGTATATATCATCTTTTGATATCCTGGGTGCTTGGAGTAGGGTTCCCGATGAAATTCCATGAGGATGTTGGATCGAAGGCCTCCTCCTTCTAGAACATACAAACGATCCTTGGACTATAGCAGTCCAGACTCGTCTACCTTGTATTCTTTTTGTTGTTGAAACAACCTGTCCTCTTGGAATTTCTTGAGGATTTCCACATAGAAGGGATCAATTTTTTTGGCCGCTCTAATCCTATCATGCAAATCTGCATCGGTTTGACTCAAAGTCACCTCATATATCATATGATTTCGTCGGCTCAAAGCATCGGCAACCTTATTCTCTTTTCCCTTAATGTGCTTTAGCTCGAAATGGTACTCACTAAGGAAAGCCAACCACCTGGCTTGCCTTGCATTCAGAACCGGTTGATCAAATAAATATTTCAAACTCATGTTGTCTGTCTTCAGAAGGAACTTCCTTCCCATGAGGTAGTGCCTCCACATCCTCAAAGCATGAATGATGGAAGCTAACTCAAGATCGTGCGTAGGGTAGTTTTGTTCATGCCCTTTTAACTTCCATGATTCATAACAGATCACGTGATCATTCTGTAATAGGACTCCTCCAAGTCCTTCCTTGCTTGCATCTGTGCAAACAATGAAATCCCCATCCGGATCTGCAATTCGTAACACCGGTGCGGTCATCAAAATTTGATTACGGTTTTGAAAACTTGCTTCGCACTTGTCAGTCCATAAGAACTTATTTGATTTCTTTTGCAAAGTGGTCATGGGGCAAGGGATTCTCGAGAAGTTCTTAATGAACTTTTGATAATATCCAGCTAATCCCAAAAAGGACCTAATGTCAGTGACACTAGTAGGGGTAGGCCAATCCTTTATCACCTTAATCTTTTTCGGGTCCACAACTATCCCTATCTCAGAGATAATGTGACCTAAATACTGTATCTGTGGTTTGTAAAAATCACATTTTCTAAACTTAGCATAAAGCTGGTGTTTTCTCAACACTTGTAGTACTATGCAAAGGTGTTCTTCTTGTTCTTCTTTATTCTTCGAATAAAGAAACATGTCGTCTATAAAGTCCAAGATGAACTTATCCAAATACCTAATGAATATGTTGTTCATCATACACATAAAGTTCGTGGGTGCATTGGTCAACCTGAATGACATCACTACAAACTCGTAGTGCTCGTACCTTGTACAAAAGGCGGTTTTGTGAATATCCTTGTCACAAATCCCTACCTAATGGTACCCGGATTGCAGATCAATATTTGAAAAGATTCTAGCTCCTCCCACCTGATCGAACAAGTCATCAATCCTAGGGAGTGGATAACGGTTCTTGATAGTCATTTTGTTCAACTGACCATAATTGATGCACATCCGCATCGTACAGTCCTTCTTCTTTACGAACAATATCGGTGCTCCCCAATGAGACACACTGGGTCTGATATACCCTTTTTATATCAATTCCTGTAGCTGCAGTTTGATTTCCACCAACTCAAGTGCACTCATGCGGTAAGAGGATTTCGAAGATGGGACTGATCCGGGGATCAGTTCGATGAAAAAGTGTAGGTCTCGTTTCGGAGGTAATCCTGGTATTTCCTTGGGAAACACATCCTTGAATTATTCAAGAATGGGGAAGTATTCTATGCGTTGCTCTCTATCAGAATCTATGTCTCGAATGTTCACTACAAACAACTTGCAGCCCTTCCTGATGCATCTCTTTGCTTGTAAGGTAGATATTTTCCTTACAGAAACTTTCTTTGGAATTGCACAAACCTTCACTTGATTCCCTTGGCTATCAGTACACAAGATAGAATTGTGTAAGCAATCGAGCATCATGGTGTTGTTCCAACCAGTCCATGCCAATAAGTACATCATACGACCCTAAAGGCAAGATGTTCAGGTTTACTTTTGTAGGAAAACCATTCAAGTTTACCTCACATTGTTTAACAATTTTTGAAACTTTCCATTTCATACCTGTGGCTAAATGAACCAACCAAGGTTTATCATGTTTTACTTTTCCTATTGTGCATTCATTAACAATTTTAGGAAAAACATAGCTCCGGCAAGCACCAGGATCAATAAGTATTGAAATAGAAGTGTTCAAGATCTTACCTTCTATCTCTACCATTGTAGCTTGATGATCTTCTTGTCAGCCATCCAATGCTACATAGATCCGTGGTGTTCTAGCTATGTCCTTTCTTCTTGTAAGTTGTGCAAGACGCCATTGGCCTTGTTCTTACAGTCTCAGGAATAATGAGGCCCGTTGTATTTCTAGCACTTGATCTGTAGCGGGGTAGCATTGGCTCCACTTGCTACTAGCTTATTAAAATTATAGGCTGGTACATAAGGCTTTGTATAAGATTTATTGAAGTTCTTGTTTACTTGATAGCTATTATTTTTATTTATGTATGGCTATGGGTTAGACCCAGGTTTGCAGTTATCAGAAAAATTCTTAGACTTGTCTTGGTTTCGATTCATGCTCTCTTGCCTTAGCTGTCCAAGCTCATAACAGAGCCTACCTTTGTGTAGGGTGGTATCCAAGGTCTTATGCATGTCGAATTCAATCCTGTACCGAAAACTAGGAGGAAGATGTCCTAGGAACTGCTGTATCTTTACCTTTTCTTCTTTGATGCATGGTACATAATGCAACAGATCTATAAATCTGTTAATAAATGCATCCATAGTCATGGATCTCATGTGTAGTTCATGAAACTCTTTCACTTTCCTGTCGAAGAACCTTTCCAACATATATTTATCTTGGAAAAGTTTTCGAAAGGTATCCCAGTGTATTTCTCTTAGCTCATCTTTCTTGGTGTGTTTTAAATCTCTCCACCATCTTTCTTCCTTTCCATTCAAGTTATAGATGGAAATACACGCCTTCATCTCACTTGAGTAGTTATGAACCTGAAAATATTTGCTCATGCCCAGCAACCACTCTTTAGCCTTCTCCTCAATGTTTAATTCACCTTGATAGGTTGAGGATCTTATTTTTCTAAACTCCCCCTAAAGACTATCATTGCTTCTTTGTTTCTTTATTCGAGGAGAAAGAGAGTCATCGCTAGAAGGGCTATGATGATCTCCTTTCAGTGCTTCACGAGTACGTTCCTCTTTTTCTTCTTCTCTTGGGCTGCTAGCCTATTTATGGTAAGGTTCTCTCTTGGAGCTACTTGTGAACTAGGTAGGTTTACCCTGTAGGATTCCTCTTGTCATATTTCTCAGTAGTGCTTCATTTATAGCTTGTTGTTCTTTTCTTTCGTTCAGACTGTCTTCTCTGAGACTTCACAATTCTGCTTGAAGACTGTGTATAGTCTTCAAAATATCAGAATTCAACTCCACCACCAGTTCTGCTTTTGGGATGGGGGTGTTCATCCTTCCTTTGCATCTTTTATCTTCCTCAGTATTCATAAACTGAGCTGTTCAGTAAAAGTTTCCTGAAATTTCAAAAATTTTAAATAACAGGAAAATTTTATGTTCGTAACAATTTTAATATCATACTTTATTTTCCTTACAGTAAATGCTTGGTGTGCCCATAGGTCTTTTAGCCTTGACACTCAGCTCTGATACCACTTCTAATGTCCCCAAATATAGAAATTTTTTTTTTTATTAGGCTAGTAAAAACTACCTATGGGGGACATTATTTTTCTTGCGGAAATAGATCGTACACTACATGTACCACTATTTAGTCATAAGTTGTTCTTACATTCTGTCATTTACATTCATTCAACATTTTTAATTTATTTTACTTAATATGTCATGGATCTAATTACTACTTGATTCTTATGGTTATACATTGTCGTTTATGTGTCATACTTGGTTATATACTTTGTTCATTCTGCACAGTCTTACTTGTTAATTACAAGTCCTAACTTAACTTTGTTTGTGGCACAAAGTGGGTGGAGTGGCGGGACTTGTTCTCCCATGATGGTCTGAGAGGTAAAGTGTTCACTTGAATAGCAAGCTTACTTAGTTCTTCGAACTAAGGCACCTCCTTTATTTCAAATGCAAATCATACTTGGTGATGGAAATTTAAAGAGCGCTAAACATTGTGATCATTAGCATGCCTACTATTTGTTAATACGGTCCTTTACTGACACAGCTTGTTAGCAAGGTAAACTCTATTTCCATTATTTATTTAACCTAGATAATTTATCTATGTTATCTCTACTAATCAATATATTTGTAGTTCATTTTTACTTTATTAAAAACATTAACATAACCTTTGTTTTTTTTTGCAGGTTATAAACTTGGGCTTAAAAAAACCGGACCTTGATTTTATTCCTAGCAATGATACCATGGCATATTTCATATGCCATGGTTACTAAGCATTAAGCTTAGGGAACACGTACAGTATTAAGGCTTAAGCCTAAACTCTAACGATATATATCCTATGTTCTACTTTGCACATGATGCAAGGACTTTGGGTTGGAGCATTATATTAAATGGTCTATCATTATACTATACCCTATATGATACCTTGTGAACAAGCTTGGGGTGGTGAGTTTATAATATAAGGTTTGAAGCTTTAAGCGATAGGGTTTAAGGCATCGCATGGAATGGAGACCAATATTAATGAATCGTTTGCAAACTATAGGAATGTGGGTTTTAGTTTAATAGTGGACACCAGATTGGCACCATTAATGCTCATTGGGGATCGTGGAAGACTCAACATAGGGTTTGGATCGCACAATGGTTGTCATTTCACTTGGTTGTTGGTTGATTTTGGGATTGGCTCTACACAGGAGATGAAGGCGACACCTTGGTTCGTGAAGGTAAGCTCTGTTGGTTTCGTGACAACATTTGATGTATATCTCGTTGCTTGCAGACAGTCCATACTCCTCATCCTTATTTTGTTGCAGGTGGTTTGTAGGTTCCAGGGTTGGCGGAGAGTAGCATGGCTCAAGGCTTTGTCATTGTTTCCTAGGTGGTGCCAAGGCATAAGGTAAGCCTTCCATACAAGCCTATGCTTGTATCTCTCGTCCTGTCTACATTTTGATATTCATTCGTTTGGTTTGGGGATTATTTGTGGGGTTTTGATGCGCCTTCGGGCCTGTGTTGACATACTTGGTTTTTTATGTTTTTTGTGAGGCATTTTGGCCATGGAGCGAATTTTAATGCCCTTACAGGATCTATGTATACATTATGTTATTGTAATTCATATTTTGGAATTTGGGGCTTTTATGCCTGGGTAGCACCATTGCTTGCAATGGTGCCATAGCCCTTGGCACGCCTGGATAAATACTTGATTTGCATTAATGGATTTCCTGTACATAATATATACTGTGTTTGATGAAATGGCAATGGTATTTATGTTTATTGTGTATGAGTTGAATTTATGTTGCGCTTATTTGATTAATGTTGTGGGTTGAAGGAGGCATTCGCCTTCGTTGATGGACTATGGATTAAGTGCTTTATTTAGTTGTAAATCACTAACAGCATTTTGGGTTGAGACCTTGCCGTGAGTGGCATCATCCTTCCCCAAAGTTGTTGCGATAGCTCTGGATGGTTGCATTACTATCATTAATTCAATTATTAGTATATAATGTGATATGTTGAAGAGCCATGGGAGCAAAACCACGATGGCCTTCGTCACTGTAGACTGTCGCTTAAGGAACTGGGTGTTTTTAATTAATTTGGTCATGTCCATGATTACTACACAGGATGGAGCTTAAGTCTTACGACTTAGCGGTGGCGTAATTGCTTGTTATTAAAAGTATTGGGTTTATTAATGATGTAGCCCACATACTTTGTATATATAGCATGGCCATGATTTATTGTAAGAAAAATGCTTAGGGTTCAACTCTGTTCGTAGTTGGTGTAAGGAGTTGTATTTTGATGTGGATGTGAGTTGTGGCTTGGATTCCCACAGGATTCAATTCCTATTTCACCTTTGAAATTCCTTTAGATTGTAATGAGATTTTGATATGGTCTATAAAATGGAAATGATTCCTGTGTATGAAATTATATTGGGGTTTTTAATATGATGGTTTCATGGTTATGTAAATGATTACTGTGTAGTAATTTTAGGTGGTGGTTTTATTAATCTCGTGACTTGTATTTTGTAACCTACAAGGTTCGATTCTGCGACCTCTAGATAACTTAGGGTTTAATTTAACAGTTGAAATGTTTTTAATGGATAATCATAATGTGATGGTTGTGAGTAGTATTAGGTAGGACTTAATGATTTATGCATGTGATTTATGATAACATTTATTTGAGATTTAGACTGTGTATTTTATTTATGAAAAGAAACTCGAACTTGGACCTAATGAATGGTCACGATACTTCTCTGTTCATTTGATTATGATGATGTTAATATTTAATGGAATTATTTTGCAATTATCTTGTATTAAAATATGTATGCCTTGGAAGGTCTTTACTGGTGTATTTTTCTTGAATTAATTATAGTTTGTAATTAATTGATTAAATTCATAAATCCATTCTATAACTGATAATGTATACTTATAGATAGTATTATGATTTGTTTATGTTTGATGTCTATATATGTTTATATATATACATAGTAGTTGAGTTTGTAGATAATACCTTATGTTATCTAGGTTGTAAGTTTAAACATATATGTATTTAAAACTTAATTCTAAAATTAATCTATTTAAATCTAAAACATGCCTCTACTGACAAATGGAATATGTCGGTAGAGTATAAAGATTAAATAACGGCAGGTTTGAAATAAACCTAGTTTGTACTTAACCCAGTTTCATCAATAAAACTAATACATGAATTAAAACTAGGGTGCAGAACCCTTGATGAACATTGGCAAATAAATTAAACTTACAAAAGTAAACCAAAAATTAAACCCTGGATAAACCTAGTATAGAAAATCACTTACAGCCTAGGGTTAATATTTTAGGATGCAAACCCTAGCAGATTTAAACAGAGAAACATATACATTGGGTTAGGAAATTCAAAGTAATAATTTATCTAACATAGCTAGAATTTATTCTAGGAAAGTAGAATAAACAGTCTAGGGCTTCAAACCTGTAACTTGAAGCTATGTTAATGGCTAAACTTGCACACTCAAATAACCAACATTAACAATTCAAGTCAAATCTGACCTCTATTTTTGATGACCAAATCACTTGGGAACTACCATGTTCCACCCAACCATGACTTGAAACCGTTCCTAGTTTAAATCCAGATCCCCCTCGAGATGGAATTCAACATGCAAGTGGCCTAGAGCTCCTAAGGTAGGGTTTCCTATATGGTATATTAGATATGGAACACTTCTCCTTTTTCCTTCGAGGAAAATGTTCTCTAAGAATTACTTGAGATAAAACAGGTAGAAAATGACTCCTCTAATGATATATCAGAACCCCAAGCCTTTCCTTGGCTTGAGTCTTTATAGACAGAATTTTTAGTCAAAGGGATAGTTAAATCAAGAAACATTGGTTTCTTGATTTAACCCTTTTCAATTACTTTGGGTGATTATTAATATTTTAACTTAGGAACTTTCAACTAGTTCCTAATTAGACTTTGTAGATTTTGGATTATTTATCATCTTTACATAATAAATAATGGATGGAGTTTTTCTTTCTTTATTTCATCATTAATATTATAAATATATTTAATTATTTATACATACCATGTATAAAGTACATAATAATATAACTCTTATTAACATTTTCCTTTGGGCATCATATACCATGATCCCTAGACTTAGTGACACTTCTTCATTAAGGTCGAGTAGGTAGATGGTTTAGGTCTACTAGGCTAGGAAACTATAAACATCCTTGCATGTTGGATTTCTCTCGTATAATGTGGTAGTTCTCCAGTACTTGATGACAATACAGAAATTCAAAATTTCATTCAATCACTTATAAATAAGTATGATGAGATCAATATTTTCCTCGATTTGTTTTCACTTGGAAGTTAATAAATTATTTTCAGTAACCCCTAGCACTTACCAAAGCCCATACTCAATGATTTAACAGGGAGTTACAACCTAGTGCAATTCCAGATCTCTTCGCTCAACACTAATGCTAGGATTTACTTGTACGATACACCTAGTAATACAATGGCCAAGGATCTGATGCTCCAGAGCTTATGCTCAACATCAACATGGAAGGCTCCATGGCTTATTCCCAACACTTCCAATTATCTTTTCTTGTGTTCCAAATATTTTTTCTCAACACAAAGGTAAGTATTCGTGTGCTCCAGAGCTTCTCACTCAACACAAATCACCAATCACTCAAGTGCTCCAGAGCTTCTTGTTCAACACAAATCATCAATCACTCAAGTGCTCCAAAGCTCGTTGCTCAACACAATTCCTCAATCACTCAAGTGCTCTGAAGCTCCTCGCTCAACACAAATCATCTCATCAATCATGTGCTTCAAGGTCCACGCCCAACACAAACAAGCATATCTATATATATATATATATATATATATATATATATATATATATATATATCATCCATAATTGGATTATGGGATTTCCTAAGTTTTTACTCATCATAACTAGGGTGATCTAGGAGTGCTTCTTTGAAATATTTTTTATATATCAAAATTGATCTCGAGTTTGGTCGGAAATTTGTAAAAAATCTTAGAATCACATATCTTATCTTTAAAAATCTCATAATCTGCGTTCCATTAAGTATTTGAGACTGCTTAATTTATTTATAGATTTAAAGTCCAAAACATAAAATAAATACACTACTGTTATAAATAGTTTTATTTATTTTTATAACTAGCAATTGCACCTTAGGGTGCAGTAAAAGAACACCATATTGAAGGGGAACTTGGGTGATGAAAAAGGCGGAGGAAAAATAATATATTGGGAGAACCAAAAACTAAAAGTGAAAACATGAGAGTTTGATACACTATTTTCAAAACATTAGATTGTTCACATTATTGGTGATTACAGTTTGCCATTCCAAAACTAAATAGGAAAATTAGAAAATTGAATTGTTGTTGAATTCACTGTGGATTTTTGAATGAAGGATCATCCTTAAATGATGTGGAAGCTAAGGTATTGAGTTACAGTGAAAAAAAAACAAAACAACCAATAATCTAGAGCAAAGAACTTAAAATATATGTTTAAATGAATATTTCTCAACAACTGAGAATCTAAACCACTGACTTTTATAGAGAAGATTCATCCATAGGTGGTCCTTCCACGAAAAATTCAACTCCTAAAATCTTGGATTTTGAAAATTGTAAAACTCATGTTGAATGATTTGAATTTGAATTCCCAATTTATGGCTAAATGACTTTTTGGAGTGGCACTCAAGATTTGACTATTAGGCAAGGAATTCTACGTACTTCAATGGATAGGTTTATGTGCTCAAGCGTTGGTTAAGAGAGATTCCATCTCAAAATATGGTCCAATTATAACAAATTTTGGGGTATGCTATGGTGCATTACTAATGGTGAAACTAGAGTTCATTGTTGGCAATTTTGTTCCTAGAGATTGTTTATGCATTTGTGTGGAAGAAAATTCCATTATTACAATCCAAGGGATGCTTGGAAGATAAATAGAGAAATCAAAGAGATTGAAAAAGATTGTAGATGAGTCTGGAGGTCTCTAGAAATGAATTTCATATGAGAAGTGTTAAAATTATTAAAGTTTTGTTTGCTAATTTTCAAGTTTCAATAGCTAGGCCTTGCAACTGGATAAATTCTTTCTTTAAGTATATTGATATGTCACAATTGTTGTTGAATGATATTTTTCTTTTGGTGAATAATTTGTTCTTCGGAATTTGAAACTATTCACTCTAATCTTTTACCTAAGAAAATACCTTGGGCACTCTCTTGAAATAGAAAATTTTGCAGATGTAATTCCAACCTCTACTAAACATCTGATTATTGATACCAAGAAATAAAAATGGGTGATGAAGGAGGTGATACTAAAGTTGATAAGCCTTTTGTTGACATGTAGCAAGTTGTGGAGAAATTGGAATATGGTGATAGTAAGATATTAAGGCATTTTGTTGAGTCATTTGCTTTGAAATGGAGTTCAATGCCAATATGGGTTGGCCAAGTTTTCCCTCTAGATGCTTGGCATCATGGAAGCACTCATATCAAGGGGATTATGCTTATAATTGTATCATTGTCACAAAATATTGTGGAATATTTTGAACTTCTTCCTTGAGATTTAGGAAAGGCGGTTCCTAAACACAATGGAAACTCTCATAAGGTTAGATTGATATAGGAATCATTGACTATAAATGTGATTAAATATTGCATTTTTTTATATGCTCTGATCGCTCAGCAAATCAAAAACATATGAATTGCATGTCCATGGATCCAATGTTGGATTCAAGATACATATGGCTTATCCAACTTTTTTTGTTTCTTAGGTAAATAAATGTCTAGATCCAAGCCCCCAGTATGAGTTCAATGAAATTCACTTGGATTCCCAATTAAGAATGCACCAAATATTGAATGCATCATCATCTAGAAATTTCCACGAGACATACAAATATCCTCTTTTATCTATGATACAATGAACAAAATTAACAAAAAAAATCTATGATACAATGAACAAAATTAACTATGTAAAAGTATATGCATAAATATTGGAAGAAATTGCTTTGGTATTACCTTCTTGGTGTGCCTCTAACAAGACATTCCAATGATACATATCTAGGTCCAGAGATATCAAATGGGGTTCCTAGGAACCAATGTAGGGGTAATGAGGAGTGGAAGCTATAGGGTCGAATAGAGTGCTCGGGAGGGTTCAACGCAACGTAGAGGGTTTGATCACTAGAAGATCCATTATTGAGTGACTTCTTCCTTGGTGGGAAATTCTATAACAATAGTTGTTTTGAGAGAAGAGATAGAATGGATTTAAATAACCTAACTCCTTGTACATGTAGACTACGTTTATATTATTCTAGGGATGCCATCAGTACGAATAAAGGCACTCCACTAAATTCGACATTGAGGTAGAATTATCACTTGCTCGAAGAATAGCTTGATCACTGAAGGTACTTATTGCAAACATGATGCATAATGGTTCAATGAGAAAATTAAATCATTTATATGATGAGATAATCATCACATATAATCATGTTCAATTAATAGATATTATTGCTCACTTGGAATCCTCGACAATATTTGGTAATATCAATAAACACCTAATAATTGATTAAAAAACTTATAATAATAAGCCATTAATTTTTTTTTTCAAAATAATCATATATGTAAAATATATGTATTCATAAGTATTGGAAAAGATTACTTTGGTATTGTTTTTAATTTATTTATAAAACAATGTTTATAAATGTCTTACACTATTTGTATATCAAACTCTTTTAACAACCAAATAAAATTCATTGAGAAACTATGATTGATTTTAATGAAATTCAAGATTGTTGTATACATGTTGAAAGGAAATGGAGTTGGCTAATCTCTAGACCATTTACACCTTTTAAAACAAGTTTGGACGTAATCCAGCAACACGATTTGTTGTTGAAAATGAGATTTCCAGCGTTAAAATTGCAATTTGTATTGCATATATGGATTTGGGACCCTGGATTACCCTTGGGGAACCCAGATTATGCAATTTCAATCACTGAAAAAATACCCTTTGAACAATTTTCGCTGGATTTTGGCCAAAAAACTCGTCGGATTTTAGGTGCAAATGGTCTAAAGTTTAGCTTACTTGAAAGTAAACTATAAATAACCCACAAATGGTGAGATTTCCAATTAATATTTGGTTCCATATACAAAGCCTTAGTAAACCTCGTCCATATTGAAAATTAATGCACCTGGAATAAACTTCTCTCCTCCTATTTTGTCATTAAAATGTGAATGGCATAATTTTTCTAGTACACTTTGCCAAAATTGGAATGCGTTTCTTTTTACAATGGAAGTAGAAATCATGTTTCATTTTATATTTATAATTTATGAAATTTAATTCTAATGGGTAATAGACACATATATATCTTTTTTTTTTTACGGAAACGGTTAGAATTTTGATTAGTGTCTGGCAAATCGGCTACCAAGGCCTTTACAATGCATTTTCAAAGCTGCTATACTAGACTTCATCTCCAGCTTAACATTCATGGCAAATTTGTACTGTTGGATTGCTGTAGGAATGCCCATGTGAAAGACAGGCAAGGGCCGCTTTGGTCTTAGGGAAGCGGGTGATTTGAGATTTCTCCATTGACAATAAGCTAGCTCTTACTCAGGGTAGTACCGCGGTTGGCTTCAGCATCCGCTAGATTGTTAAGAGTACTTAGAACGTGATAAGCCTTATAATTTCTAAAGTGCTTAAGCAGGAGAAGGACTTTCCTGTACGTGTGGGCAAGGCTTATATCCGTTGGCATCTTCTTGGTGTGTAATGCTTTGACTATCAGCCTAGAGTCACCAAAAATAGTAAGCTTCTAAATGTTCAGCTTCCTTGCTTGGTTTAGACCTTGCCATAGCGCTAGATACTCCGCTTGATTGTTGGAGGTGTGTCCTAGGCCCCAAGCATAGGACAGATGGGGATTGCCAGAAGGATCGAAAATAATGCCTCCTCCTCTAGCTTGACCGGGATTCCCTTTCGAGGCCCCATCAAAGAAAAGACACCATTCATCAAGGGCTGACCTCCACTTAATGAATTCCTATTCTTCCAGCCTGATTTCCCAGTGTGCCTTTTGAGGAGGATTGGTAGCTTTATTGCTTTGCTGGTTCGAATTTATCTCCTTAAACCAACTATCTTCTTCAGGAGAGAGGGTAGTCGCATTTCTGACTATAGACTTTGTGCTTAAATCTTCAGTGAGCATGGTCCTAGCTTTAATTGCAACTTGAGCTGGGAGTCTGCCTTCCTCCTTAAAATTTCTGTTATTTCTTTCTAGCCAGACCTTCCAGCACAGGAATTTAGGGGTCCACATCCACGCTAGTTTAAGGAGGTTTTTTTTGCTGAAATTGAAGGGAGCGAGAGAGATCCAACAACTTATCAACTCCTTTATTGAGTTTGGCAGACTTACAGTGATTGAGCCTAACGTGAGTCTCCATACCTCTCTAGTGAACTCGCAGATAATGAACAGATGCTTGATTGTTTCTTTAGCCCAATTGCACAAAGGGCAGCGTGATGGCCCTTCCCAGCCTTTTCTCTTCAGGTTTTCACCTATCAAAATGATGTTATGAAGGAGAGTCCATATAAAAATGTCAATTTTAGGAATAGAGGCGAATCTCCAGAGTGATTTCCACGGCCCAGGATTGGGAGGGACCCAAGGCACCTCCAAAATCGCAGCGTAGCCTTCAGCTGCAGTATATTTGCCAGATCTTGAACCCCAGCTGCATTTGTCTTTGGCTCTGGCCTTGATGGGTGATTTCCCTTGCAATAAATCCAACAGATTTGCAGCTTCCTCTTTTAGCTCATGTGGGTAGTCGCCAAGGTTCCAGTTTACCCATGATTCCTCCTCATCGTTGCTCCAGGAGGAAATGTCCATCAATGTGCTGCAATTTTTGGCGAGAAGCCAACCTTTAATGTTTCCCAAATCACTTGATTCGTTGAGAGGCTGATCCCCAAGGATAGAGTCCTCCCAAATTCTTATTTTTGCCCGATTTCCAGGAGTCCACGTGAGCTTGGATGTGAAGAAAGGGAGGGCTCTTTTACAGAGCGAGAATATAGGGGAACCTTTCTGCAATTTTTTGGGCCTTTCAAGACATCTCTCTCTGTCTCCTGTAAAATATTTCTTCTGGAGGATTTGCTTGCTCCAGGTTCTTTTTCCTGTGATCATTTTCCAAATAATTTTTCCACCCATGGCTAGATTTTGGGTGGCCACGTCTCTTAGTTGAAGGCCCCCTTCCATATTTGGCCTTGTGATCTTGTGCCAGCTCACTAGATGGATCTTTTTTTCACAATTTCAGCCGCCCTCCCACAGAAATCGATGGAGCAGCTCATTGATTCTATTTGTAATGGTTTTTGGAGCTAGAAGAATCAAGCATTGATAGATTGGAAGGATGGTGAGGACTGAGTTCATCAAAATCACTTTACCTGCTTTGTTGAGCCATGTTGCCCCCCACGCGTGGATCTTGTTTTTTATTTTGTCCAGCATTGGCAGCCAATTGACAACTCTAGGTGCAGCTTTGAAAATTGGAATGCCCAGATAAGTAAAGGTGTCCCAGATAGTGATGCCTTCCATTTCAAGAATCCGAGATAGCTCCAGCATTTCTCGTGGAGAGCCATTCCAGCCATAGACCTTGCTTTTGTGGAAGTTTATTTAACTTCTAGAGCTGTTTCTGTAATAGTCAAGCTCTGTTTTAAAGTTCCTAGCTATGTTGAGATTGGCAGCTCCCAACAAAAGTGTATCATCAGCGAACTGAGCGTGGTTTACATCCTTGACCTTTGGGATAATTCTGATGCCTGAGAGAGACCTATTTTGGAGACTTCTGTTCAACTGGTAGGTTAGGACAGAGGCTTGGATGATAAAAATCATAGGGGAGAGAGGGCAGCCTTTCCTTAATCCTCTCAAGGCCTGAAAAAAATCGGTAGGGCGCCCATTAAGCAGCGGGGAGATCCAAGGGGCTGAGATGCATGCTTTGACCCACATTATGAATTTCTAATTGAAGCCAAAGTTCCTCATGGCTGCAAAAAGGAAATCATGCCTAACTCTGTCAAAGGCATTGGCCAAGTCCAACTTTACCACCATACCCTTCTCTTTTTTCTTGTAGCTGGTATGAATGGCTTCTTGCACTAAAATAATGTTATCCAGAATCTATCTTCCTCTCACAAACCCCCATTGATTTTCCGGGATTAGCTTAGGCAGGATTCTTTTGAGCCTGTTAACCATTATTTTGGTTATGATTTTGTAACCTGTGTTACACAGGGAGATAGGCCTAAATCTGTTGAAGTTCTCAGCGCCTTTTTCTTTTGGAATGAAATCCAAAAAAGAGGAGTTTGTGCTGCCACCCAACTTGTTACAATTCTGAGCCTTCTTAACCATTCTGTGCAAGTCCTTCTTTATTATGTCCCAGCAAGAGATGTAGAACCGGGCTGTGAAACCATATAGCCCTGGAGCTTTGTTTGGGTCCATTTTGTAGAGGGATTTCTTGATTTATCGGATACTAATAGGGTTGTTCAACTAAAGGTTGTCCTCATCATTGATCAAATTTGGAATCTCTGAGAGAGGATAGGAATTCAGCTCCACAGGTTCCAGATCAGGGGCGGAGTAGAGATTTTTGAAAAAGGAATGGGCTGCCTCCTTAATGCCTCTAAAGTCCTTTATGACTTGGTCTTGTGTCTGAATTTCATTGATGGAGTTATAAATTTTTTTGGCTTGGGATTGCTTGTGAAAGAACGTAGTATTTTTGTCTCCAGCTTGAAGCCAAAGCATCCTTGATTTGACTCTCTAGTAGGTTTCCTCTTCTCTATAGGCTTTGTGGTACTTCTTTTGGAGCTCAGCTTCCCGAATGAGCAAGGAAGGAGTGACAGGGGACTCTTCCAAGATCAATTGGTGTTGTTCTAAGGCCTTCTGGATTCTTTTCCTTTCAGCCATGGGATAACCCAGTCCTTTAGCCTAGTCTTTCAGAGCTGCTTTGAGTCTTCTGAGCTTTCCTTCCCAGACAAAGAAGGGGGACCCATAAACCGGGTCCTTCCAGGAGTTGGACACAATGTCAAGGAAACCTTCCTGATTTACCCAAATTGGGCTAAACCGAAATGGGATAGGACCTAACCTTTCTTCAGGATAGAGGGAGAGGGAAATCGATTTATGATCAGAAGTATAATGCGGGAGAATATTGGAGGTCGCCATAAGCCCTAGGGTTAGGAAAGAGGAATGGATGAGAAAGCGGTCAAGGCGGGCAGCTATGTGACCAAGTCCTATTCTTTTATTTGACCAGGTGAACTTTCCCTTGTCAGGGATGATGTCTTCAAGATCCCAATCTAACATCAGATCTTCCACCCACTCTCTTGCAGGGTCCCGGACTATTGATCCCCCTTTTTTTTCGGCCAGAGCAAGAGTTACATTTAAGTCTCCAGCCAATACTAAATTTTCAGGGTTGTGATGATTAAGAAAAAGTTTTAAGGAATCCCAGCATTCTTTTTTTTCAACAAATGAGACAGGAACATATATATTAAAGAGACTTACAAGGTGGCCGGAGTCTTTGTGTAGCAGCTTGGTGAATAACCAGTGAGTGGTTCCTTCTTCTTCTACCAGGTCAAGCTTTGCAGAGTGCCGAAAGGTTGCTAAGCCTCCCGAGGCTCCTCTTGCACTTACAGCCCTACCCGGGCCTTTCTTCCAAAACGATTTGCTTGCTCGGAGGAGAGCATCCTCCTCCAGTTTCGTCTCCTGGATTAGTATTACTTCAGGCATCCTTACTCTTACTAAATCCCTTATAGCTTCTTCTTTTAGGGGGCTACCTAGTCCTTTGCAATTCCAGGAGACGTATTGCATTATTTACCTAGATGAGGGGGATGACCCCCTTTCGAGGTCTTTCCTAGCTTCATCCTGGATCTGGTGTTCATCATTTTAGGGATGGTGTGTTGTGAGCCTTGTACCACGTCCTTGTAGGACTGCTCTTCCCTTCTCTTCTTCTCTGTCTTTCATCCACGCTTTGGTTGATCTGGGGTACCTGACTGACTGCTTGCTTCGATGTCACCTTCCTCATAGGATTCAGCTCCTGTTTCCGAGCCCAAACTAATGTGTTCTTTGGACAGACTGGAGGCTCCAGGTTGATGGATTTGATCAATTAGGTCTGGTGGTGCCCGAGCTTCTTCAGCTTCCGGAATATTTGCAAGGGTTTGGGCTACATTAGGAACTTCCTGATTGATAGTCTTTGAGCTGCCTTCCTTTGGATGTCCCTGGGCTGTTTTCTCCTTGCTTTTGCCATTATTCGTGGTTTTCCCTTTCTTTACTTTATGCCATCCTTCAGCGTCTTCTTTCTCAGTAGCTAGCTTAGTACAATATCTTTGGAAGTGGCCATGTTCTTGGCAGTTCCTGCACTTGATAAGGGCAGGTGCTTGTAGTCCAACTTCTGGTAATGAGCTCAAGATCCGACCTTTATTTTTATTGCCTCAGGGAGTCCAGCTTCAAGATCAACTTCAACACAAATTCTGGCATAGGTGTATTTTCCCTTATTATCATCTTTGTCAATGAAACATCCGATTCCGTTCCCAATTCTCTGAAGTGAATCGTAGTCCTAGCAATGCACCGGAAGGCTAGGGAGCCTGACCCACACCAACAATTCTTTGGGGAGATCGATCGAGGGATCAAAGTCTGGTGTCCATTTGTTCAGGTATAGGCCCTATGTCCCCATGAAGTAGGGGCCATTTATAAAAATTAAGTCTCGGTCTTCTTCTGAAATGAATTCAAAGATGAAGAACCCTCACCCGACGGGGTAACAAGTCACTCCATGTTTCAGATTGGGCTTCCAATTCCTCTGTATCCAGTCATCTACAGTTTTGGTGGAGGCCCATAGGCCCATGAACTGACCCATGATCCCTCGTTTCGCCAATGCCAGAGCTATTTTCATTGGTTTTTCTTCAGGAAGGGCGATTTCTGGAATTTCCTCTAGCTTCTTGATGAATTTTGGGACCTCCGGAG
>LPNX010055052.1:128272-157497 GCA_001517045.1 Pseudotsuga menziesii
AAGGCAAAGGAAAAGAGGCCGGCATAAGCATTGCTGGGAAATTCATATCTGTAATCCAAAGGTTGATTGCCAAATATGGTGATCAAGAAGAGCAGCAGCAAACGAATCAATGGGTCGGCTTGCGCAGATGGTCAAGTGATGGGTCGAGTTGGAGTTGGGCAGAGAATAATTTATAATTGTAGAGAGGCATATCAACGCACGTGAATTGCGTTGGTTCGAAAGTGTTCGACACGGTTACGGAGTAGAAAAGAAAAAGAGAGATTCAGATGAGTGTCGACACAGACTAACCGAGTGATAGCCCACCATTTATTTCTTTTTCAGGAACCGGATGAGTCAATCAAATAAGGAGCAGAGAGTTGCAGGGATGAGTCCATTAGTCATTGAGTGGATCAAATTTCATTGTCTTTCAATTTTCCAAATACAATTACCAATCCCAATTGTTGGAATTGCGAAATTCATTGTTAGAAATTGCCAAATTACCAATCCCAATTGTTGGAATTGCGAAATTACATAAATAGCAATTTACAAATTTACAGGAACTATTTTAACCAGTTATAGTTGACCTGCAAATTTATTGTTCCACGTGGCCCATTGGAATATCCATGACGCAGAGTGTTTTTTGACGGAATTCATACGTCAAGCAGTTTCAATAGTTTAACCCTCAAATTTATTGCTCCACGTGGCCCATTCGAGTATCCATGACGCAGAGTGTTTTTGACGGAATTCAGAACTGATAATGAGAGGTAGAATAGGTGATAATTTGACGTAGCTTGCACGCGTGCGATAATAGCGGTATGCGTATAAGCCTTTGGCTTGGCTTGGCTTGGCTTGTTTCAAGATGACTTTGGCTTGGCTTGGCTTGGCTTGGCTTGTTTCAAGATGACTTTGGTGCCACCGGGTAAAACAAAAACAATATGTACACGTGTTCAAGTACAGTGTTCCAAACTCACACTAATTAATATATCATTTCATTAAAGTCGTGAGGGACTAATTAATTAATATATCATTTCATTAAAGTAGAGAGGGACTGATTAATATATATTTTTCAGTAATAGACAACTTTGTATTAAAGAAAGTGGTGTTAAAAAGTAGAATCAAGCCTGAGATTCAATAATAAGTTTATATAGCTTAGTTTTTTTCAGGAAAAAAAAAGCATGTCTTTGATATTCTATTAAGAATCAAAGGGCATCTATAGTGCCAACCCACGAATGGGTTACATCTAGGAGAAGATTACAACTTATACATGAAAAGTCACCTCACTATCAGTAGCAGCCGGGGGAATAGCTGATAAATAAGGAAAGTGGTCCCATCACTAAACTCTCTCATCATATAGCAGATCTGTCACGTAAATCATATCTACTGTGGCCCAAAGAGATCAGAGAAGCAAGCTAAAAGAGCCCGTTCCAAGGGCCTCTTATAATCACAAAAAAAGATAGAGTAAGCCCCCCAAACAAACATCAAAATAGCTAATAAGTCCCATGAGTGACCAAGTGGTCGTCAGTAATTTTAGAGAAGCAACTAGATCCCGAAGCCAAGGAGAGAGCAGTTTTATATAGCTTAGTTACAACCAAAATAGCACTTGGCTATCCATATAACAAGAAAACATATCTTTTAACACCATAAGTTAGCATCACATATATTTTGTGGTGTAAAGGTGGTGGTATTAACACCATTTATATTTTTTTGGTGTTAAAGTGGTGGTAATGCCATTATTTATACTTTGTGGTGATGTTAAGGTGGTGGTATTACCACCATTTATACTTTGTGGTGTTAAGATGGTGTTAATGTTTATTAATATTTTTTGGAAATGGAGTTTCATGACATTTATTTTAAGAGAAATGCCACTTTGGCAAGTACCATAAAGTGGTGCTAAGTCCTTATTTATCACATGGACATGGCATGTACAAATAAGATTTAATTATGAGGATTTGCACCATAAACAAAACAAAAAATTCACACTTAAATACTTTGGAAATAACTTGACACACTTGTTTATCTTTTGTTTTATTTATTAAAACAATTCCTCCATATTAATTTATGAGGTTTTGCACCATAATCACAACAAATTAATCTTTTTATTTTTAATATTTTAACGTATTTTATTTTTAAATACACAATCATTTTTAATTTATTATGATTAAAACTTATTAATAAACATGATTCAAATTGAAATTTTATTCAAATTATAACATTTCTTGGTATCCATATAATAAATAGGTTTGAGCACATGGTTTAGGGAGAAAGCCTCTACCTTTATCCCTAAAATAAGCTTCTACGAATCTAGGACCAAGAAAGACCTATCAAATATCACCACACAACTCTTTCTAGGAGTATATGTGTGGGATTTAACAGCATTATACTAGTTTTTTAATCAATAAGGATAGGTGTAGTGTCCCTTAACATGGTTGACAGAAGAAACCTAGGCCTTATGCTAAATGAAGTTTTTGGGCATCTAGGGTTAATAATGATGTGTTGAACCAATACAAATGAGATTTTGAGAGGATCCATGGCCTTAGAATACGGATAAAGGGGGGAATTGGAGGGAAAAAATAAGGTATGGGTCTTGGGGGCATATAAATGATCAAGGGAGGAAAGTTAACCATTGGGCCTTAAAGGAAACATCTAGGCATGTAGTATTAACAAATATGTACCTCGAACCAACACATATGTCCTCATAATGGTATTATTGCCATGATATTGGGTGTATTGGTCATTATGAGGTGTTCAACACAATATATGGGTCTCAAGGATCATGACATGTTTGAGGGAGGAAACCCAAGCCTTAGACCCTAGTAAAAGCATTGTGGGCATGTAGTAAGAGAATCGACACCTTAAACGATTGCACATCATACCTATTAGGGATATTATCTACCTATAAGTGAGGATATCAACACCACTATGACATTTTTATAGTATGTATGAGTCTTAATGTTTGATATATTTTCATGCGAGGAAACTTAGGGCTTACACCATAAAGGAAGCTATGAAATACACCCATGAACTCCTAATGTTATCCTTGGCATTTGAGTGTTGATATAACTAACACTAGGTATGTGTATTAGAGCCTTGGACATAGTCATGGGAGGAAACATAAGACTTAGGACCTAAAGGAAGGTTTTCGGAATTTGGTCTTAAGATCAATGAATCCAACTATCACATAAGACCTCTCGAAGCTATCCTTGTATTCCAAATGAGGATATGCATGCCATTAGAATATTTTGATCACTAGGTATCTTTGAACATGGTGGAATGAATAAAAGTAACTACTAGATTATAAAGAAGTTACTAGGAACCCATGGACATGGATAACACCTCAAACCACAACACAATACCTCTTTATTAGGTTATCCTTACCTCTAACTAAGGATATGGATGACATTATGAGGTTTATAACACTAAGTATGAGTCTCTAGGATTAGACATGGATGGGAGTAGAAACTTAGGCCTTATACCTTAAAGGGATGTTTTTTTAAGAATGATTTCTTAATCCAACACACGTGACTTCTTCAACATATCCTTGGCCTGTGAATGGGGATATTGGAAGTAGTGTAAGGTTTGAGCAAAGGTGTGAGTATGTAGGCATTGTACATAGTTATGTGAATACCTAGGCCTTAGGGACTACATGAATATTGAAGGAATCCAATCCCAAGAATGAATCCATCATCCAAAGAACATGAGCTCTAAACATCATATATGACCTCCAAGTGGAGATAATGAGGTGTGGGTCACAAGGTCCTCAATATGATTAAGGAAGTAGAATAGGCATTAGGCCCTAAATTAAGATTTCATGTATCCAAGGCCAAGAATAACACTTCAAACTTACACACATGACCTCATAATGGACTTGTTTAACTATGAGTTCGAATATTAGCACCATTTTAGGTTTTTGGATCTAGGTATTGGCTTTGAGGCCTGGACCAAGGTAAATAAATTAAACTTAAAAATACTATCAAGTAATTGACACCCATAGTTATTATGTCATTAATGCTTGAATCATATTAATAATTCTCCTTCATTATTGTTAATAAAAATATTAATATTAATACTTATGAATGGTGAAAAAGTCTTGAGTGTAGAGGAGTGTTCATATACTTTGTTCATTGAATGTGAAAGGAAGATGATTTTAATAAATATTGCATGTTCGATTGTGAAGAAAAAAGGGTTTCATTAAACTCTTATTGGGTATTGGGGTTTAAATATGTTTGTTTGTTATTCAATTCAGAGGCTTCAATGAGGCAGGTGTTGCAACCTGATCCTTGGAACATTACTAGTTCTATGGCCTATGCTTAGTCATGGATGGAATATTTTAATGTAGAGATCAAAGACAAATCAACTACTCTTTGCAGTTAGAGTTCAATTTTCTTTCAATGGGCCTATGACCTTATGTAGACTCATTTTCCAATAGTTTTCCAAAGTGATTATCCTAATTGGATGATGGAATTCATTTCAAGGTATTCCTAGTGTGTGTGTGTGTAGAAATCATCTGAAGAATAAATTGCTTCCTTCTAAGTAATTTATGATGATCGATGGAGTTCACCAGTAGAAAGTGTGTTATTTGAAGCTTTTTAATTCTTATTTTTTTGTTAAGGTTAGGACCACCCTATTTTTTATCAACCACATCGAAAATCACCCTTGGTATCCTCTCAAGGCACAAGTTTTATTTCATATTCATTATAGGGATTGAGAGATAGTCTGAGTGATGGGGTAACTTAGGAGCCTTCTAAGAATATTATGGATCTTATTTCATATCCAATGCAAGATTTTGACCTTGGTTCAATTGATGGCTCATGGGATAAGAGCACTTTGTCGTCTTCTATTCTATGTGTCTATGTCATCCCAAGGTATTGGCGTTGATAAAGGTTGGTAGGTGAATACTAACAAGAGGAAGGTGGAATCATATCCAAATATCATGGAAAATACTGGTAGAGCGGTGAGTCCTACTCTTCAAGTAAAGTGATTAAAGGATTTTTTGTCCCTTTCCCCATAGAAAGGAGGCTCCTCTTTGGGTAATGTAGCACTAAGAAACATGTTCAATACTCTTGCAAACACTCTACTATTTGAACGAATATTTTTCTTCTTTCTTGGAATGGGAGAGGGTTGGAGATCCTAGGTACGAATCAACTTGTCCAACCAATTTTAGAAAAGCCTCAACAATATGTGGTATTTATTTAGGAGGTGAAGTTTGTTGATTTTGATCTTCACTGTCATATGATATTTTTGTGGAATCATCTATTTTTACCTCAAACCACTTTCAAAAGGTTGGGTGTGGTAGTTCCTTCTGTATCCCCTTTCCTATGATTTTTTGTTAGATCATATGGTTGTGACCCAGATAACTGGGAACTACTCTTTTTATACTTATGAGAGTGCTTGGATTTTGGCCAATGTATGTTCCCAACATCAATTGAGATCAAACCTATCTTTGTGAGTCAATTTCTTCCTCTTTTCTAGATGTAGAATGGATAGTGGGTGGTGACTTTAACATGGTGAAATGGGTTCATTATCATTGTTGTGGATCAAGTTTAGTGGTGTACATTTGTGTGGAGAAGTTGGAATGGTAAGGATGTAAGGATACCCTCCAAATATTTGATCCTAATTAGGGAAAAAAGTTTTTCTATGGAGGGTTGTTCACTTGGTCCAATTCTCATCGGTGGAAGGAGATCCCGATCATGTGAGAATTAATAATATGGATATTATGAGAATATTATTTTTATGAAGGATTTGACTGGTTGATGTGATGATGGGAACAAATTCTTCATCATCTACCTGTAACCCACCAAGAACTGAAACACACTGTTTACTTTGAGAAAAACATTTTTTTTTAAATTTATTGTAAAGTTTTATGTTATTGACCAAGGATGACTATAATTGAATATTTATTTATTTATATATTTAAAAGAGGAGACACCTATACAAATGAGATTGTTGAAGAGTGTTCACTGGCCCACTAGGAGGAATGATCTTCTGTAGAAGGCCAAATGACAAGTGGAAGCAATAATATTCACTTTCTAGTTGTTGGGGGACATCCCTAAAATTGTGGTCATGTTCCCTGAGAAGAGGAAATGAGAAGGTGCCTCACTACATTCTATTCCAAGTGATTAGACCCTTGTGAATTTGTTGAAAACTAAAAATTTAGGCACACAAGAGGAATTCAATGAGGGGATAGCTAAAGTGGATTGCTGAGAGTTAAGGTTGTAAGTGAGTTTGCAAAGTTCTAGAGAATACTATGTAGGCTTCTATAAGGCATCTGCATCCTGTTGGTTCAGTGGATGGGCTTGGGGGTCCTATAGCAAGTTATCTTGGCTTCTTTCAGGAGACGGTTGGGAGTAATGGTCTTCTTTGGGTGTTTGTCCCCTTCGACAGTTAACAGGTTCTAAGTTGTTTTCTTATGAATATTAATCTCATTTTATGTTTATATCTGTAGCAAATTTTGAATGTTAGAGTTTTCCAGAATTAATATCTGATTTCTGTAATAAGGAAGATACTATTTTATTGACTATAGATTTATAAAGTTCTTAGTGAATTTAGTAGTTGTTGTATCTAGAAAGGCATCACACCTCTGTGTATAAATCTATTATGTTCCTATAATGTATTTAAAATAATAGTAATTAGTACTTTCTTATTTTTTCTATTAGAAAACTTCCAGTTCAATCAAAAGGTTAAATTAGAAGATATATTCATTTAAATTTTCTTTTACAAGTACGACTTGATTTCTTTTTTTTTAATAGTAAAAGAATCCTTATATTCTCAATTTCTATGTTATTTAAAATCTTTAAAACCTGGAAATGCATGTTTCTGTCGAACGACAGACCTAACATAAGATTAATAAGAATGACAAATATTTATATATAGTTATAATTTTACAAATATTTACTAATATGGCCTAAAGGCCTATTTATTCAAAATAAACGAACAATTTATATATAGTCGAAAGGATTAAATGTTTACAAGTAATGGAAAATGATATAGGGTTTTAAAAATCGTTTAAACTACAATACAATAAACAAAACCATTTTACAAAACCCACGATGAATGGAAATTTAAATGCAAGTTCTTAACAATAGAAAAATTATAAAATCTTAAAGAAATAAACTACAGGTCACAGGATCGAAGTCAGTAAGGCCGTTTTTCTCATTATTTTTACAAAACTACTCTATACAGATAGCGAAGCCCTGAAAACTCTTAAAAACAACTTAGTATCAGTAGGAAAGTATAGCAAACACCTAATGCACTAGATAACCAAAATAACCCACATTTATTCACGTAACTTATCATAAGCAAAGCATTCAATCATTTTTAGAGTAGGACGTAATCCTTTTATCTTTCACTAGTCGTAAATATTTTATGGACTGACCCAAATCCATTAATAATCAATATATAAAAATTAAAAGAAATTTTCCAAACTATGATACAAACAAAATATTGGAAGTAGTAAACAAAGTACCCAACATAACCAATGCATGCAAAAATATCGAAATATCTTGTTCTTACAGAGCAACGCTGCAAAACAACGAATTTGGAAGTGTAGTGGCCTCACGACCTTAAATTATTTTTAAACTAGAACTTACAGTAAGAAAACCCTTAATGAAAAATTTTACATAGTAATCAAATCTCAAATTTCCAAGTACAGAGTAATAATCGAAAATAGGAACGATACTCGGCATAAAAACTCTATTACACATTAGAGGAAATTTGAGGTCTAAAATGGGCCTCCTAAGGAAAATAATAAAATAATAGTTAAAATGACAAAATAATAGTTATTAATTTTGGAGGAAAAATGAAAAAACTACTTTTTATGTTCGTATTTTCGACATATCTCCCTATGTTTTTAATCAAATTTTGAGCGAGAGAGCTTATTGGATGTAGAATTTAATTATGCATCCAATGAGTACCCACACTGCATACTTTTCACAGACCCCGCTACCCCAAAAACAAGAAATACCTGAAAAATGTGAAAGCGGGGTCCGTCAAAAGTATGCAGTGTGGGTACTTGTTGGATGCGGAATTAAATTCCGCAATCAACGAGCTCTCCCTCTTGAAATTTGAGTAAAAACACAAGGAGATATGTCGAAATACGAACAAAAAAATAGTTTTCTTTTATGGCAAATATGTCAATTCAACCATTATGGTTGACTCATTTTATTCAAATTCTATTGGTTCTTGAATTCCAACTCACAAAATTTATTGTTGGCACGTTTTCTTATAAGGCCCATTTTAGACCCCAAATTTCCTCTAATTTAGATAATACTAATGGATCGAATCCATAGCAACATAATAAATAGAGATACAAGTATTGTTAACCAAAAATATCCATCACCAAGTAGAACCAAGAGATACTGAGTTCAAAATAGGTAAAGATTACAAAATTGTAAAGAAAATGAAAAATGACTTGATACATTTTCTTTCCACATAGGCTGACAGCCTGTTACTTAAACTTTAAACAATGTGAGAAAGCCCTAAATCTTTCTTAACAAAAAAGACTTCATAACTCTGCTAAACATTAGGCCTTTACCCAAAAATGATGGACTGAGAAAAACATAACCTCTTGCATTTTCTAGAAAAGACACTTCCCACTCATATTTTGTTATTCCAGCCTTATCCACACTGTCCATACCTTCAAGGTTTAGGGCTCAAGGTCTTACCAGGACATGTTAGCACCTGGTTCACACCCGTGCTAAGATGTTGAAGTGGACTAGCATATGTGATCGGCCCCAATATGAGATGAATGGCTAACAAAGTGGATGGGCGAAACCAAAGACGCAAATCCCGTAAGTGGGACCATCTACAACGCGGGCGCACAGCAGGAGCGAATTGACAGTGGGAAAATGTTCACCAACGATGAGATGCATGGCCCATAAGACTCTAGAGGATCGCGGATTAAGCCCCTCCCCTTAAGTATCGATGACCATGATATTCCGATGCTCGCGATCTATGGCAAAAGCAAGATTTGCGGCGACAACATGCATGGCGATTAGCAAGATGGAGCACTGCGAAGGTCTAGTAGGACCCACACACATGAACGACCAAGATCTTAGGGCACGTCCGATATATAATGGGAGAATATTTTGTGAGGAAAAAGTGCACGATGGTTAATGGAGGAAGCCGCTGCGAAACGCTCAAGGGTCCCGCATATAGCCACAACAGAGATCTAATGTGATCCAGATGAAAGACGTAGAGTGACTTCATCGACAAAATGTGTAAGGGGGTTCACAAGAGGAACAATCGTGAAATTGCATGTGACAAGCGACGACTAATATCTTATGCGGATGAAATCTACGGTGAGGAGCGATGTCACACGACGCAAGGTGCGCGAGGGAAAAAGGTCAGCACGAATGTGAAGCCCGGTTGGAGCAATGAGTAAGATTAGGAAGAGCTTGGGGTGTCACCATCAAAGAAAGCGAGCATGCCTCTCTTATTCTCCATTGTCGTTTTAGGTCTAGTGTGTATATTGCACTGTAAGGCCAATTTTGGGTAAAGAATCGTGGTGATTTTTCCAGGTTAGGAGGTTGTTAGGATTTGAATGGTGGTTAGGGATTTGATTCCCAAATTTTGTAACTGAATTGGGCTCTGTTTCAGGGCTGGTCCTGAGAGCCATGGCATTATAAATAGGACCTCAATTGATGAGGAAAGGGTTGGAATTTTCACTCAGGAGGCGTTCTGCTCTTGTTTTGTCACTGTAACTTTCTTGGAAGAGTTAATGAGAAACATTCTCTTGTGTTCCTGAGATTCATCACAGTGTTTAGATTCAATCTATTTTTCCTGTTTATTCATGTTCATTTATGTGTGGTTTTGCTAATGCGCTCTAGTTGTACGTGAGGAATTCTCTCCCAGTTAAGTGCTCCTCTTGTCAGACGCTGCATTTGTTGTGTGTTTCTCGTAAAATTTTTGGAATTCATCTCCTATGCTCCATTGTAGTTGTTAGCCTTTACTGTTTCTTCTACTAAAGGTGGTTCAAAGATTCTCCCACAGATAGGTGCCTCTTGCTTCGCTAGGATTCTTACTCTTTCTATTGTCACCCTTTCAAGATATTTGACTGTTTGTGATGATTACTTTGCCTCAGAGTACAAAGGAAATTCCCTTTCTTATTTTCACTGTAATATCCTTGTCTGATTCAGGTTTTGACTCCATTGCCCAATAATTTTTCTTGTCTGATTGATTCTAACATCCTCAAATCTATCAACGACTTGTTATCATCAGAAATCTATCCTTCTGTGAGTTGTCCAAAGCTTTATATATATGTGTTTCTTTACTCTGTGACAAGAGAGAGCCCTCTCTAACTATATTGGCTAGAATATAGTATAAAGTTGGTTGAAATGGTTACCCCTGTGACTTCCTGCATCAACCATGGGAAAATTATAGGGTGCTAAGATATTGGTGTTGTTTCCAGGAAGCCTAATTGCCATTATCTCCTCATGAAGAACGACATTGTTTCAGTTCTATGACCATGTTGAACAATCGGTCCTAGACACAAAATTGGTTGTGAATGCTGTGGAGACTCCACGAAAACTTTGAAAGCGACTTCATTGAGAAATACTAGAGACTAGAAGAACCCATACGAGAAGGAATCTCGATGTAGAATCCTTTCAAGAAGTCTTTTATCCTGAAAGTTTGATCCGAAGGGCCAATAAGATGCAGAGGTTAGTCAGGAATTTGTATTTTCCTGCTGAAAGTGCTATCTCTATTAGTGATATGTATGAATGTTGTAATGAGGAGTGTGGAATAGCCTTTCCCAGAACTAAATTTGAATCCAGTCTCTCTGAATTGGTGTCTGATCCCTCCATGTTTGACTTTCCCTTATTGCATGGTCACCCCAGACCTAAGAAACTCTAGGTATGCCCCCCCCCATACCTTCCTGACCCCGACTGTCTTACATTTGCCACTAATCAATCCTGGTCAAATTTAGCTATCATAAGGAAATTTTTCGTCGCACCTTCATCATCCATTACTTCCAAACAAAATCAAAATTCATCTCCAAATTTCACAACTCCCCACCACCCTTCTACACCCCACAACTTACCAATTCCTATCACACCAGTCCTAATCCCCTTGGTAAATCTTGTTATACCCCCAATGATGGAAACCATATTTTCTCCTATACGTCTTCTTGTGGTTCTTCGTGATCTCCCCCTGGGATACTCCACAAGGATCAAGCAGTTCTATGGGGAAAGAGGATACTCGGCTGAAGAAAATATGGGGTGGTTTTTGAACTGGGTAGACCTAGAAGAGGTAGACCACGACGATGTTAAAGTCAGACTATTTTCCCAGACCCTTACTAGAGAAGTGAGGAAATGGTATAAAAACCTCATATATGAATCTATTCTGATTTATTAGTATTAATTTGTCACAGTGGTCTAGGAACTGAAAACACAGTCTCACAAAGAATACAGACAAATATGCATAAAATTGGAAAAATGGTGTTGCAATGGAAGTAGCAGCTCTGTATAATCAAATGAATAATGAATAATACAATACAATGATCATGCAAGATGCATGAATTCCAAGGAAATTCAAATTACCAAGGAGGTCATTTGAATTGAACGAATGGGTGTGGCTTAATTGACTGTAAGCCACAGTAAACACACTAGTTAACCAACTGATTAAGTGTCTATTGACTCAACTGAGTCCTAACTGAAGTCGAAGTGCAATAAATGACTGAGTCTAACAAAAAAATAGCTCATACACATGTCACTGCATGCCAACCAATAAGTGGTAGCGCATCAATAACTCCAATGAACCTCGATGAGGTTAACTGAAGTCAAACTGGCCATCAGAGGTGATTGGAGGCGCCCCTGTTGACTCCAGTTCATTGAATATTAATAAAATAATTAATATAATGAATGGATACACCTTTATCACTCATCTTAACTGATTGTAACCAACAATTATCAATTAGGTTCATTTATGACACTCAGATCACCCCCGGAGTGCTCCAGTTAGCCTCCTCGAATGAAGGAGAATGCTTAGTTGGCCTCCTTGACTGAAGGTAGGTGTGGGTGTGCTCATGCTGATGTCATACAGTGCTCCTATGATGTCAATTAAGTCAATAAAAATTAGGATAGTGGTTTAACAAGGTCAAATGGACCAAATTAAGTGTGTATGGTGGATAAATGTCTCCAACACCCCCCCTTAAGCTATACTCAGAGGAGTAGAAACATAAAGTGGATGAAATGCTAGGGCCCTGGAAACTAAGTCCATAGGTCACCCTGTAAAATAAAAGTAACTAAAACAATGCTCAAGAATAAATCTAAGTGAGGAAAAGAGGGAAAAACCCCCCTCAAGCTGAACACTAAAAGTAGTCTGATCACCCTGATGAACTCACCCCCAACAGTGAATAGAGGTAAGTGAACTTTTTTTCTGAAAATCTCTTAGTGAAGATGTCTACAATATGCTCATCAGTAGGGTAGTATTGCAGAATGATGGTCCTGTCATGCATTAACTCTCTGATGTAGTGCATGTGTATGTCTACATGCTTGGTCCTCTGCTTGGTAATTGGATATATGGATATGCTAATAGCACTTTGATTGCCACAAAATAGGAGAGCGGAAAAAGTACTACCAAGATCAAACTCTGAAAGAATGGCTTGCAACCAAACGACTTGGATGCAAGCATTCACCACTCCTCGGTACTCGGCCTCTGCCGAAGACAATGCTATGGTGGCCTACTTTTTGCTAGACCAGAAAATGGGGCCACCACCAAACATGAAGACATATCCAGAAGTAGACTTCTAAAATCACCCTCCCAATTGGAATCTGTGTAACCAACCAGCTCTAGCTCAGAGTCTGCAGCATAGTGAATGCCGTAGGTCCTGGTTCCCTAAATATACTGGAGGATCCTCTTGGCTTCCTTCCAATGAATATCATGAGGCTACTGCATGTATCTTGACATAGCATTCATGGCATAATAGATATCAGGCGAAGAATGATTCAAGTAGAGCAAGCTACCTATCAGCTGCCGATAAATAGTGTAGTCCATGGGAGGTGTGCTTTTTCCTTCTTCAAGGCTGATCCCTGAAAGGAAAGGGAATGGAGTAGCCCTACATTCAGCCATGTTAAACTTGACTAACAGGTCTGATATGTATTTGGACTAAGTGACCACTATGCCATAATAATTTTGCTCAATTTTGAACCCAATAAATTGCTTTAAGAGTCCCAAATCGCTCATTTCAAATGCATTGTGGAGACCAGTTTTGATGACTGAAATAGAAGTAAATATGCTACCTGTAATCAGTAAGTCATCAACATATAAAAAAATAATAATCAAATTACCATTAGACTGCTGTATATACATATTTGGATCTGATTTACACCTTTGGAAGTTTTGCAAGAGAAGGAAGGAATCCATCTTGGAATACCACTCTCTTGGGGCCTGTTTTAACCCATATAGTGACTTCTTTAGCTTGCAAACCAAAGATGGATCAGAAATGTAGCCGTTAGGATGCTTCATGTATATCTCCTCATGAATATCTCCATGTATAAAGGAAGACTTAACATCCATATGATGCACTTCCCAGTGCTTAGATGCTGAAATTGCCAAAACTAGGCGGATGGAGTCCATTTTTGCAACCGGTGCAAAAGTCTCATGGTAGTCCACACCTTGGACCTGGGAGAAACATTTTTCCACCATCCTTGCCTTATATTTGTAGTTGCTTCCATCAGCAAAAACATTCTTATGAAACACCCACTTGCATTGAACCAATTTCCTCCTCGGAGGAAGAGAAACTAGCTCCCAAGTAGCGTTTTATGAAGAGAATTCATCTCTTCATCCATGGAAAATTTCCATCTCAGATCCTTCTGAGCATGGTAGTAAGACTTAGGGTCTAAAATTATCATTGGATAACAATATTTAGACAACAAATAATCGGTACAAGAGACCGCAATACCTACTCTTTGGAAATCGGACCGAGTTCTCCTTGGATCATCCGAATTTCCAATGTTATCTCCTGCGGAGGAGAGTGTCTGTCGAGCCCAAGTTGGAAGATTATTTTGTACTTCAGGTTTTGATTTAGAATATGATGTTTTTTTTTCACTAATATCAGAAATCAAAGGATCCAAATCAGGGTCATCACCCCCAATTACATCATCCAAATATTCAGTAGAATAGGAAGGAAATTCAACAGTTTTCTCCTTCACTAGTTCTACCTCCTAAAGAGGCTCATCAAACTTGACACTCCTTTCAATGATGATATATTTTTTTTTTATCCATCAGCTTGAAACCTTTAGATTCATCAGGATATTTGATAAATAGACATTCGATGCTTTGCAGTTTCAAATCCCTCCTTTTATCAAGCAAAATTCGGGCCCATGCAGTGGACCCAAACACCCTCAGGTTCGACACATCCGGATTGTGTCCAAAATATGATTCGAAAGGGGTATTACCTTTAATATATGAGTGTGGAACTCTATTATGAATATATTCTACAACATGCATGGCCTCCGCCCACAAATTTTCAGCCATCTTCTTTGATTCCAACATACAGGTGCTCATCTCCTTGAGAGACCAATTCTTCCTCTCTGCTACACCGTTCTGCTGGGGAGTGTAGGGAACTGAATGCTGGATCTGAATACCACTTTGGGAACATATATGTAGTAAATCATTACCGACATACTCCCCTCCATTATCAGATCTCAAAATCTTGATCTTTTTTCTAGAGGAATTCTCAATCAAGGCCTTCAATTCAGTGAATTTTTCCAAGACTTTTGACTTCTTTTTGATAAAAAAGACCCATGTATATCTAGAAAATTCATCAATAAAATTCAGAACATACCTTGATACATTCATGGATGTGATAGGCATGGGACCGCTGATATCAGAATGTATCAGTCCCAAGATGCATGATGCTTGGCTTGCCTTCCCCCAATCGAACTTGTGCTCAGGGTGTTTTCCAACAACACAGCCCTTGCCAATTCAAGTGGTAGCTTTGATGACCAGGAGGAATTCAACCATAGAATTATTCTGTAATTGATGCAAGTATTTGAAGTTCAGGTGGCTGAACCTCTCATGCCACAGTCTACTAACTTCATTTCCATGAGTCAGCAATGCAGTTTGCTATAAGTTTTCCGGATGCAAGTTCTATGATATCTACATCATCTGAGCTGGAGGAGACTCTCTTGGGCACTCCTGTATGTGTCATTTGATAAACACTTAGGATTTTTGATGCAAGAGATGGTACATACAGAACATTGGAAAAATAACCATGCTCAAGATCTACAGTACCTTGTCCTTCGGATATGATTGTGGAGTCATCTCCCATGTGGATGGGGATGGATTTGCTAGTCTCCAAAGATGAGAAGGAGTCTCTTTCAGCCATCATGTTGTTCGAAGCTCCAAAATCTATCAAGAGTGATTTGAACTTTGAAGTGCTTCCCATTAGGGCATGAGCTCTTTCATGCTGTGGTTCCCAATCTTATTGATCTCTCCTCCGAAATCTTTTCGAAATATTGATGTGATTTCTCTCAAGGAGAGAAGTAGCTTCATAAAGTTTCTTTTTCATGTAGGCATGTTTAGGGTGGAATCCCTTCCCGCAGTATGAACACTTGACTTTTTCCTTTCCATGATGCCCTTTTCCTTTGTTCTTCTTTGAGTCAGAAGGCTCTTCATGCTGTTGGTTTTCAACTTTAGGCTTAGGAGCTTCAAATTTGGTTTTTGGGTTCTTCTGCTGCTTTCCTTTACCATTCATATCTTTGGGCCTCGAGACATGGAGGGCTTGATCACGGGAGGATCTGATGATCCCCATCTAGACAAGCTTATCATGTTCACTTGTTAGGGACTCAATGAAGGCATTGAGTGAAGGCATCTTCCATCTTGGGGTTGTGAGCTTCCCTGCACAGAATGTAGAGACAAACATCGAATAATCAGCTCCAAGTTTGGAGAGTATGGCGAGGATGAGCTAATAGTCCTCCTTCTCCACCTTAAATTGCTTCAACAGTAAGACAATGTGCTTGAACTTTGTGAAAAAAATATTTAAGGTCTCAAAATTGGAAGGCTGGAGAGACATCAACTTGTTTTCAAGCTGGTATACTCTCAAATCATCCTGCTTTCCATACGGGGTTTCCAATTTGTCCCAAATTTCCTTTGGAGTCTTTAATCCTGAGAGATGGAAAAGAAGATCTCAGGAAACAAAGAGGCACAAGAATCTGAATGCTTCATCTTTCTTGTTCAAGAATATAGCTTTGTCTGTCACAGAAGAAGGCTCTTCTCCAGTGTCCATAGTGACCCTATAGAGTCATCTGGCATGTAGCCGGATCTCCATGTCTCCTTTCCATGAATGGAAATTGAATGGAGTCAAGAGTTCTACGAAAGTAACCATTCCAAAATATTGGAACGAATGCTTTCACCTGTTAAAACCTACAAATCACAACAAAAGGGGCATCGTAAGGTCAAACATCCTGCACATTTTAGGCTTTCATCACACCCAACATAGTTGACCAAGCAAGCTTGACCAACAAATCCTTAACTTGGGGTATTAAGTGGTAAGCCTTGCCTTCTGGTGCAGTGTTGGATTTTTGAGCTTTTGCTGATTTTCATGCAAGATCTATCAAAAACCATGCTTTTGAGATATTTGAGATTCATCCCGTCATGAGCTATGATACCATATTAATTTGTTACAGTGGTTTAGGAACTGAAAACACAGTCTCACAAAGAATACAGACAAATATGCATAAAATTGGCAAAATGGTGCTGCAATGGAATTAGCAGCTCTGTATAATCAAATGAATAATGAATAATACAATAAAATGATCATGCAATATGCATGAATTCCAAAACAATTCGAATTCCCAAGGAGGTCATTCGAATTGAATGAATGGGTGTAGCTTAACTAACTGTAAGCCACAATAAACACACTAGTTAACCAACTGATCAAGTGTCGATTGACTCAACTGAGTCCTAATTGAAGTTGGAGTGCAATAAATGTCCGAGTATAACTAAAAGTAGCTCAAACACATGTCACTGCATGCCAACCAACAAGTGGTAGCGCATCAATAAATCCAATGAACCCCAATGAGGTTAACTGAAGTCAAACTAACCATCAGAAGTGGTTGGAGGTGCCCCTATTGACTCCAGTTCATTAAATATTAATAAAATAATTAATATAATGAATGGAAGTGCCTTTACCACTCAGCACCTTAACTGATTGTAACCAACAGTTATCAATTAGGTGCATTTATGACACTTAGATCACCCCCGAAGTGCTCCAGTTAGCCTCCTCGAATGAAGGAGAAAGCTTAGTTGGCCTCCTTGACTGAAGGCAGGCATGGGTGTGCTCATGCTGATGTCATATAGTGCTCCTCTGATGTCAATTAAGTAAATAAAAATTAGGATAGTGGTTTAACAAGGTCAAATTGACCAAATTAAGTGTGCATGGTGGGTAAATGTCTCCAACAATTAGGCCTTCAAGGATGCCTTCAAAGACAAATGGGAAGATCAAAAGAACCCCAAGAAATGCCTCTATTAGTATCATTTTATGAGGAGGAAGGAGAGCGAATATGTCCAAGAATTCTCGGACATTTTCATGAAAGTGTACAATTCCGTCCCTGCTCAATTCAATCCTCCCATCAGCTCCGCCCAACTTCAATACGTGAAGTTTTCGATGGTGAATTATGCTTATGGTTAAGAGAAAGAAGATCAACCTCCTTGGTGGCTATGATGAAAGATGCCATAGAGGTGTAGGTGAACCTATTTTCTACAATAAAGAATAAAATATAATAAGGAGAATGGAGAAGGGAGGAAGGAGAGCGGAATATTGACAAAGAATTTGAACAACCCTCTACCTTGGGCTTGCAAGAAACCATAATTGATACAATGCTGAGAACTATGGAAGAATGATGGAGAGGATCTCTGTAGATGGAAAACCCCTCCCAGGGAAAATCAAGAACAACCAAACAGGAATCAGAACGCCAGAAGCCCTCAAGTTGTCCAAGACAGGCATCAAAACCTTCCCGACCCACTTGTCAGGCCTCCATTTCAAGAGAATTTCGTGGATTGGGATGGGGAGAATCAAACTAAAGAGGAAATCCATCAGCTGGATACCGAATCTCCTACCACCTTCCTCACCAAGGAAGAACATGACAATGCTTGCTTGGAAAGGGGAGAGGCACCTCGATATGAGATAGATGACTTAAGGAGGGGGTACTAGCTCATTGTCCTGGACACACAGAGACAAATCAACTTGAGGAACAGAGATGTTCCAGTCATGAAGAAGAAAGAAATAGGGAACAAAGTTTCCACCAGCAAGCCTAAAATGACACACCTCCCAGAGATAACCCCAAGAATTCTCTTGAACCCAAAGGGAAGGAACAAAGAGAAGACAATCCTCAGAGCTCTGATCAGGGACATACTTCTTTCAGTCTGGAGGCCAAAATTTCAAAGATCAAAATCTATGTCCCCCTCACTGAACTACTAAAAAATTCAGAATATCATTCCAAAATTTCCAGGGTTTTGAATCCTCTGGGAGAAATATACACCATATGACAGCCTAAATTTGCAAGATGATAGGCCCACCATCCTATTTGGACCCCATGTAGATGAGCCCTCCAATGAAGAAGTTTCCCCTTTCTATGTTAGATTGAACATACATAATTCCATCCTGCATAACACTATGCTCGATTCATGATCCTCCCACAATTTAATGCCCAAAAGGATCATCGATCAACTAGGACTGGAAGTGGCTAGCCCCTATAAGGATATTTTCTCTTTTGATTCTTTTAAATTCAAATGCATGGGCCTTATCAAAGAATTGCTCATCTCTCTAGCTCAAATCCCTGCTAAAATCCTGGTCATGGACATAGTGGTGGCTGACATTCCCCCAAAGTTTGGAATGCTGCTGTCGAGATCTTGGGTGAGTAAACTCAAAGGCGCCCTTCAGATGGACATGTCATATTCCACTATCCCCATCTTTGGGATACAAAGGAGGATTTTCAGAGAACAAAAAATGGTGTATATGGTGACCAGCATTGAAAGGCCACAAAATCACCCCATATACTTGCTGTTAAAGACACCAAAGAAGGTGATAAGGAAAAGAGTTGGGAGCCTAAAATACAGGAGTTCGATGTCCAGCAAGGATACGAGAACAACCTCTGCCGACAAGAAATTCTGCAGCTAAAGGGTAATTCCATCCCCAGAGGTCTGGTCCCTTTGGAGAAACTATTTGGTCCTGAAGATGTAGGCAAAGAACCCCAACTGGTCCCAAACTGTAAAGATGTTGAGGAAGTGAATATCTGGGGATGGAAGAGCAGGCTAGGATCATCAAAATAGAAAGGACCTTCTTTCTTGAAGACAAACAAATATATGTCTCGCTGATGAAGGAATATTTGGATGTTTTTTCCTAGAGTTACAAAGGCCTCAAGGCTTACGACACTAGCATCATCCAGCATACCATACCAATCAAGAAGGAAAAAATGTCGTTCAAATAAAATCTCAGAAGGATGAACCCTAAGTGGTTTCCCCTAGTAGACAAGCTGATCAAGAAGTTGTTCAAATAAAAAATCATTGTGGCCTTTCGATTCTCACGTTGGGTGGCAAATCTGGTCCCTGTTAGAAAGAAGAATGGGGAAATAAGAATATGTATTGACTTCAGAAACTTGAACAGAGTTTCCCTAAAGGATCATTATCCCCTCCCCAAAATGGACCATATCCTACAAGCAGTAGTGGGTTCACAGAGGATCTCCACACTGGACAGTTTCTTAGGTTATAACTAGATTGTGGTTCATCCGCAGGACCAAGAGAAAAAAACGTTCACCACCTCCTAGGGCACCTTCATGTACGCTAAAATTCCATTTGGACTGATGAATGTAGGTGCAACCTTCCAGAGGGCCATGGACATAACATTCGCAGATGAATTAGACAAAATTATGGTCATCTATCTGGACAACATCATTGTTTTCTCCAAGTTTGATGAGGAACATGTCGCCCACCTATTGAAAACGTTCAGGAAATGCAGAAAGTTTGGAATCTCCTTGAATTCCAAATTTTTATTTTATTTTATGAAGCCTAGGGACGTTGCTGGGGCACATAATGTCTCAGGAGGGCATTCAGATAGATCCTAAGAGGGTCGAGACAATTAGAAAAATTGAGCTCCCTCAGAACAAGGCAGAAGTTCAATCGTTTCTGAGACATGTAAATTTATTGAGGAGATTCATAGCTGCATTTGCTGAAATAGTAAAATATATAACATGTTAGGAAAGGACCAAGAAATCAGGTGGAAACCAGAGGCTAGACAATCCTTTGAAGGCATAAAGAGGGCCATAGATGAGGTGCCCATTCTCGCGAGCCCATATTTCTCCAAATACTTTCTCATCTTCTCATTTTACTCCGAGCACATGGTGGAAGGAGTACTGTTGCAAAAGAACCATGAAGGATATGAGCATCCCATTGCCTTCTACAGCAAGACTCTGAGGGATTCCCCCTAAAGTACAATATCCTGGACAAACAGACATATGCTCTGGTGTAGGCCTTGAAGGATTTTAGAGTATACCTCCTACATTCCCGTATCATTTCCCACGTGCCCACTTATGCTGTGAAGGACATTCTGACCCAACCAGATCCAAAGGGATGGAAGGGAAAGTGGATAGCAATTCTGCTTGAGTATGACCTAGAAATCAGCCCATGAAGTTGGTCGAGGGCCAAGGGTTAGCTAAACTTATGGCCATGTCCAACTGTGATGCTCTCAGCCTGGACATGATCATTGAATCGTCAGTTAAAGAGTGAGATCCTTAGAGGCATCCAACTCCCCCAATAGGTGAGCACTTTCTATCATCACCATGGTACATTGATGTCATTTCCATCTTACAACATTTTCATGCTCCGTAGGCCATGGATATAACTAAAGACATATTGCCCAAATATAAAGAGACAAGGTTTTGCATCCTAAATGAGAAGTTGTACTGGAAAGAGCCAGGGGGATTTTTGCTAAACTACGTGGACCAAGACAAGGCCAAGAGAATCATTGAATAATTCCATGCAAGGGAGTGTGGAGGGCATCACTACTGGAAAAACACGATAAAAAAATCACGAGGGCGGGATTCTATTGGCTTACGATATTTTTTGATACCCATAAGAAAGTGGTGGTTTGCCATAAATGTCATATTTTTGAAGGCAGGAGAAAACTGGTGTTGTTACCTTTAAATCCCATCTAGGTTGAAGGCACTTTCTAGAAATGGGGGATGGATTTTATAGGAGAAATTAATCCTCACTCTTCAGGGCAGCACAAGTGGATCCTAACCACTACTTACTACTTCACTAAATGGATAGGGGCTATCCCCATAAGACAGGTCGCTGAAACAGTGATCATGCAGTTTTTGGAGGAGCACATCCTGTCCAAGTTTGGTGTTCCCGAGAAGATAATCACTGAAAAATGCTCCATCCTTTAAGTCAAATAAGATGATTGCTTTCTTTTTCAAGTATCAAATACAGTTGGGGAATTCCACGTCCTATTACCCCCAGGGAAATGGACTGGTGGAATATTCAAATAAGAGTCTTATGAGGATCATAAAGAAGCTACTGCAGGAAAATAAGAAGGCTTGGCACACTAAGTTCATTCACGCTTTGTGGGATGACAGAATTAGTGTGAAAAACTATATAGGCACGTTTCCATTCCGGTTGGTCTATGGTTCAGAAGTAATTTTTCCCAATTCTCTAAGCTTTCTGGTAATGAGATTGTTGCAAGAAGAAGACATTGAGACTCACCCTACCTAGAGGAGGATATATCAGTTAGTTGAGCTACAACAGCAAAGGGAGCAGATTTTTGACAGGACTCTACAATTCCGGGACAAGATGAAAGAGATCTTTGACCGAAGAACCAAACCGAACGATTTCCAAATAGGAGATGTGGCATTGCAATGGGATGCACCCCACGAGGAGAAAGAGAAACATGGGAAATTTGACCACCTGTGGAAAGGACCATACAAGATCTCCTCCTTCAGAGGAAAGAATGCTTATGTATTGGAAATAATGGAAGGTGGATTGGTATCTGGAGCTCCAATTAATGGAAGGCTACTCAAACATTACTTTTTTTAGGAAAATTCAGCCCCATTGTCATTGTATATACTAGTTTTTCTTTTAAAATATTGCATGTGTGGATGCCTCTCTGGCAAGATTTAAAGCCCGAGGTGAAGGCAGTAAGGTCTTCAAGGGATGTCATAACCAAGTTTTGCTTTTATATGAATTTTGGAGTTGCAAGAAATATTGGGGCGGCCTAATGGATAAGACACATGGCCTACATAGTTCTTTTCTACGTCATAGGGAAGATAGCATCCCCAAGTTGGAGCCATTGTTAGCACCTGGTTCGCACATGGGATCAACCCCAATATGAGCTGAATGGGTGAAACCAAAGACACAAATCCTGTAAGTAGGACTAGCTACCGTAGACTCTGAAAAAATGGACAACGCAGGCGCAAAGCAGGATCAGATCGACAACGAGAAAATATTTGCCAAAGACGAGATGCACAGCCCATAAGACTATGGCAGATCACGAATTAATCCCCTCCTCTCAGATATCAACAGCCATGATATTCCGACGCTCACTGTTAGAATAATCAACCCATAGTTACCTACCTTAGACATTAATTAAATCATTTTTGTCTTATTACCTAGTCTCCTAGATTCCACTCTATGATAGTTTCCTTCTACATGTCATAGAAGTCAACACTTGCTAAAACTGAGTCATGGAGCACTTGGGAAATCTCCTGGAAACCATATTTAGCATGTTTGCTTTATTCCAGATCCTCCAAAGCGCATATCTACTTTTTCTGTAAAGCTGCCTGTTTTATTGAGAATTAAGCCAAAAGGGAAAGCTAGACTAGGTGTGGTTGACTTGTTTTTTGCCCACATCATCCTCCATCGTTTTCTCCTAAAAAAACATGTATGAGTTTCCCTTCCATCACTTATTAGCTTTCCTACTTGACTTTGCCAATTCATGAGCATCCTAGTGGATTTGGAAACTGCTTTATGCACCTATGGGTGATTTGACTAGATTTAGTAAGCCTACTTTTTGACTATTTCGAACGGCATCCTTATGCATTCAAATCTCTCATGTAATTATATATTGCAGCATCCTATTACTTCACAAGGTTGGCTATTGTACACTTATTCAATACAGATTAGTGTTATGCTCCAATTTCAGTTTCCTTTGATGTTAATTTTGCATGTTTGATTAGCAATTTTGTGAGTGTAATTGTTCTATCTCTTGGGTTCAATTTCCACATGGTATCAGATCCTTTGTAGATCAATTTATCTCCTTCCATATTTCGATTTCAGGTTTGACATCTTGACTAGGAGCATATTCTGTCGACTGAAGGGCACAGATTCTGAGCTATGGACCAATCTCAGAAGATCATCTTGACTCCATTTAATTTTGTTTGAATGGAAAAATGAGATGGAGATATTGTTGAGAGAGAAATTTCTCTATAGGGTTACTATGGAAACTGAGGTAGAGCCCAATGCAGTTGCAGAGAAAATAAAATGGCACAACAGGAGGGATGAGGCCTATGGTATTTTGTGTCTGAGCATTTCAAGAGACTTCCTCTTCCATATTGATGGATTGAAATCACCTAATGAAGTGTGGGAGAAGCTTGTAGAGATTTTTGGTAAGGTAGATGAGATGAGAGGACATCAAATCGAGAATGAGCTGATCTCCTTGAGTCCCAATAGCTTCGAATCCTTGCAACTCTATTTTTCCAAGTTTAAAGCCCTTGTTTTGCAGCTAAAATAGTGTGGGACTGAAAAGAAGGAAGAGAAACTAGTTTTGGCCATACTATCGAAGCTTGGCCCTGACTATTCAGTGTTTTTTTTGACCTTCCATGCCACCAAGTTGACAACTCGAGCCTGGAATATGCTTAAGCTTGCAGAGTTCATGGAATCCCTCACACAGGAAGAAGATAAGTTGGTGATGATGGGCACCATCAAAGCTTCCAAAGACCAAGCTTTGGTTGCTTGATATTCAAGGGTGGATTCAAAAAGCAAGAAAAAAGCTAAAAATCCACCTGAGCAAAAGAGAGACAAGAACAAGTCTCAAGAGGAGTCCCAAGGCTCCAGGAAGAACTTCTAGAAGAAGAAGAACACAGGAGAAATAAGCAAGTGCGCATACTACAGTAAGGGCTATCATCTTGAGAGCTCTTGTATGAAGAAGCAAATTGACAAGTTGACCCAACTCCTAGAGAATAATAACATCTCCCTTCCTGATTACTCAAAGAAGAGGGAAGGAGGATCAAATTCAGAAGTCAAATAGAGAGTACATTCTTTAGTTGCTGGCACATCAAGCTCACCTAGCTTCATTATAGACTCTGGAGATTCTAGACATATGGTTTCGACAAAATAGGCATTCTCCTCTCTTGACATGTCGAAAGGTGCACCAATAGTTTTGGGAGATGACTCTCTCACTGACAGTTTGGGGAAAGGAAGGATTGATCTTGACCATGGTAAGTTCAATAATGTGTTGTATCTTCCAGGTCTTGCCTCTAATCTCTTGTCAATGTATCAGATGAATCACACAGGGTCTCCAAAGAAGGTCATCTTCTCCCCTGATGATGTTGAAATCACAGAGATTTCGAATGGTAAAGTCATAGCAAAAGGTGTTGATGATCACACTTTGAAGGTATACATGTTTTCCCATTTTCTACCCTACTCAAACCCCTCTGCTCTTCTGATTCATGCTAATCAGGAAAGCAAGCTTTGGCATGAAAGATTTAGCCATCTTAACTACAAGTATATTTCTGATTTGAGTGAAAAAGATATGGTCATAGGGTTACCAAAGATCAAGTTTTCCAAGGGAGTCTAGCAAGGTTGTATCCTAGGAAAACACCCAGAGCACAAATTTGAGAGAGATAGTCATGACAGAACCTCTGCACATCTTGAGTTGATCCACAGTGACATTGCTAGTCCATTTCCTGATATGTCCATGAGTCAAGGAAAATATACACTGACATTCATAGATGACTTTTCCAAGTATTGTTGGGTTTACTTCCTAAAGCATAAGTCTGAAGTTTTTGACCTCTTCAAAGTCTTTAAAGCCTTGATTGAAAACCAGTCTAGGAGGAAAATCAAGATCCTCAGACCTGACAATGGTGGTGAGTATGTCAAGTCTGAGTTCATTTAGTATTGTAAAGATGCAGGTATTCAGATGCAGCATTCGATCCCTTACACACCACAACAAAATGGTGTTGCTGAGAGAAAGAACAGGTCATTGAAGGAGATGGCAACCTGTATGATTTTGGCTAAGACTTTGCCACCAAAGTTTTGGGCCGAGGATATAAAATTTTAATCCTACATCTAGAATAGGGTGCCTCATAAGCAGCTTGATAGTAGGACTCTTTTCGAATCTTGGAGTGGGCACAAGCCAGATGTGACCCATTTCAGGATTTTTGGCTTAAAGGCTTGGGCTAGAATTCCAACTGAAAAGAGAAAGGATTTGCAGCCCCAAAGCCAAGAGTGCCTATTTTTTGGGTATTCTGAAGATTCAAAAGGGTACAATCTGATCAACTTGATCACTAACAAAGCTTTCATTGAAAGAATTTTTCAATTCCAAGAGCAGCCTTTAGTAGTAGTTGAAGTTGGAGAGTCTTCTTCACCACCAAATCCATTGATTGTAAGTGGAGAGACTAATGAGTTTTCTGATTCTGATATGTCTGATAATGATGATTTGATTGCACATCCTGACAGTACTACAAGACCAAAATGGGCAGCAAATACCATTCATGCAGCTGGGGAACTAGCTGGAAATCCTAGTGATACTAGGAAGACTAGATCTTAGTTTGAGAGTGACCCGTGTATGAAAGATCCCTTATTTGCCGAGAAGTGCTATCTGATAGTTGAATCAGATCCAAATACATATGAAGATGCAGCACATGATCCAAGATGGAAAACAACCATGAAAGAAGAATTCAGCTCGCTCCAGAAGAACAACACTTGGGAACTGGTTGATCTTCCCCCAAGAAGGAAGTTAGTTCAATGTAAGTGGGTTTTCAAGACTAAGTTTGCTGCTGATGGTTCGCCTTTGAAATATAAGGCAATATTGGTAGCCAAGGGCTACTCATAAGTACATGGTATTGACTACAATGAAACCTTTGCACCAGTGGCAAAGATGGACTCCATAAGGCTAGCTTTAGCCATTGCAGCTTTGAAGCAGTGGGAGGTACATCACATGGATGTGAAGTGTACTTTCCTAAATGGAGATATCACTGAAGAGATTTACATGCAGCAACCTGAATGGTTTGTTTCTAATCCATCTTTTGTGTGCAGGCTAAAGAAATCATTGTATGGGCTCAAGCAAGCCCCAAGGGCTTGGTATGCCAAGATTGATGGCTTTCTACTGCCATTGAGTTTTGTTCAATGCAAGTCTGATCCTAATGTTTACTTGAAGCTGATTCATGGTTCTTTGATGATTATTGTCTTGTATGTGGATGACCTTTTGATTATAGGAAGTTCAAAGAAAGAGATTTCCTCCTTGAAGGATGCAATGAACCATGCATTTTCTATGACTGATTTGGGATTGTTGAGACAATTCTTGGGTCTCAAAATTGCTCAATCCCAAAATGAAATCAAAGTACATCAGTCCAAGTATGCCTTAGATTTTTTGAACAAGTTCAAGATGAAAGATTGCAAGCCAAGCAAGACTCCTTTCCTTTCAGGAGTTAAGCTTGAAGAAGCAGGTTCTTCTCCTATGGTAAATAATACACTATATAAGTAGTTGATTGGGTGTTTGCTTTATCTTACACACACTCAAACTGATATGTCTTATGCAGTTAGTGTGGCTTCAAGATACATGGATCATTCTCATGAGATCCATTAGAGAGTAGCCAAAAGGATCCTTAACTTAGTTCAAGGAACAAGAACTCATGGGATCTTCTACAAAGCTAAATCTGATCCTCATTTGATTGGGTTTACTGATAGTGATTGGGAAGGTGACAACACAGATCGAAAGTCAACATCAGGATATGTGTTCATGCTTGCAAAAGGACCAATCATATGGTCAAGCAAGAAGTAGAGTGCCATAGAACTCTCATCTATAGAAGCAGAGTGCATAGGAGTTGTAAATGTAGCAACTTAATGTTTGTGGTTGCAGGGAATACTTAGAGAATGTGGCTTCGAATCAGAGTTTTCAACTATTGTCTACTATGATAATCAAAGTACCATTTGAATCTGCAATGATCTAGTTCAGAGACAGTGAACCAAACACATTGTGATCCATATGCACTACATCAGACAGCTTGTGCATGCTGGCACCATTCATCTACTCTTCTGTGCATCTTCAGAACAAGTAGCAGATATCTTCACCAAAGTTTTTTGTGAGAAGACATTCAACAATATCAAATCACTGCTGGGGATTGTTGATCATGCTGTGAAGCATGATTGATGACAATATTTTCAAATTTTGTTTTACTGTCCATGTTTAAGGGAGGATTTTCCCACTGGGTTTTTGCCTCTTTCCTTGGTTAAATGGACATGCAGTATGTAAAGGGTGACTAAGCCTTGTTGCTAGACCCTATAGTTTTCTGATATTTACTCATAAATTCAGGCTTAAGGGAGGGTGTTAGAATAATCAACCCATAGTTACCTACCTTAGACATTAATTAAATCATTTTTGTCTTATTACCTAGTCTCCTAGATTCCACTCTATGCTAGTTGCCTTCTACATGTCATAGAAGTCAACACTTGCTAAAAATAAGTCATGGAGTGCTTGGGAAACCTCCTGGAAACCATATTTAGAATGTCTAATTTATTCCAGATCCTCTAAAGCACATATCTGCTTTTTTTGTAAAGTTGCCTGTTTTATTGAGAATTAAGGGAAAAGGGAAAGCTAGACTAGGTGTAGTTGAATTTTTTTTCCCACATCATACTCCATCCTTTTCTCCTAATTAAAGAATGTATGAGTTGAATTCCCATCCCTTATTAGCTTTCCTACTTTACTTTTCCAATTCGTGAGCATCCTAGTGGATTTGGAAACTGCTTTATGCACCTATGGGGGATTTGACTAGATTTAGTAAGCCTACCTTTTGACTATATTGAATGGCATCCTTATGCATTCAAATATCTCATGTAATTATATATTACAACAGCCTATTACTTCACAAGGTTGGCTATTTTACACTTATTCAATACAAATTAGTGTTATGCTCCAATTTCAGTCTCCTTTGATGTTAATTTTGCATGTTTGATTAGCAATTTTGTGAGTGTAATTGTTCTATATCTTGAGTTCAATTTCCACACTCGTGATATATGACAGAAGAAATATTCGTAGTGAAAACATGTGCAATGGTTAGCGATATGGAGCACTATGAAAGGCTAGTAGGACCCACACACATGAATGGCCAAGATCTGAGGGTGCACCTGATCTATGGTGGGAGCAGCTTTCACGAGGAAAAAACACATGATGGTTAACAAAGGAAGCCACTGTGAAATGATATAGGGGTCCCGTATCTAGCCACGACAGAGATCTGATGTGATCTAGATCAATGGCGTAGAGCAACTTTGTCGACGAAAGGTGCAAGGGTGTTAACAAGAGGAACGATCGCGAAATTGCATAAAGGGATGCGACATGAGATGGCTGATTTCTTGCATGGATGAAATATATGGTTAGGCGCGATGTTGCACGATGCAAGGTTAAACCCTTTTCCTTTACATAGCTAGCAAGCACTTTGCACATGGGCATGTGTATGGTGGTTTTCCACGTGGGCATGGCTGCAACCATACCTTTTCTCTATAGTTTTTGAAATGACTCTTATGCTTTCGATCCTTAGGTTAAGCGATGGAAAGACTTAGGGTTAGGCCTCATAACCTTATTATTTTTGTTATAAAAATCTGTTAAATCTAGTATTGGAAGGAAATAAAAAGGAACTTTTTTTAGTTCAAATTTCATTAGACTAGTTAGGGTCCCTTGGTGTTCATACCTTGGGCACTTTGATTGCCAAGGACCGAGTCAAGTTCTTCACCAAAACCCTACATAGAAAACATTAAATGACATGTGTTAGTCGAAGGGATAAGTAAGACATTTTCACCCCCTAACCAAGTCTTCAATCTAAAATAGTAAAACAAAGTATAAAGACTTTAAGTTTGACAAAAACCTCATCTTGTGCAACACAAACAATATATGAAGCAAAATACATGTCAAGACAATAACATCTTTTGGAAACTGAAAATCAAGTAAGATAAACAGAGTACTTGTAAGCAATAATTTAGATCAAAGTAATATGAATTTGTATTGCAATAAACTTTACTGAAATACTAAGACGTAAGTGTTT
>LPNX010055062.1:4042-20334 GCA_001517045.1 Pseudotsuga menziesii
ATTAAATCCAATACTCTGTTTTGGTGCACACTCATGTTCTTTTAAATCTCATTTATCTCAAACTACATTCCATATTGTCATAAGACTTCAAAGATTAAGTTTCCTTTTATTGTTCTTTTCTTCTTCATTGAACTTGCACATCAAAAGCAAGTATAAAGGGATTAGAAAAATCATAACTAAAGTTATTTTAAACACATGAAATCCATCACCATTGATCTTAGTTTGGACATTTCTGGTCTATTTTAAAGCTATAAATGCATAATTCCATTGCATAATCAAGGTAGTCATTCTGTCTATTCTCTCAGTTTGAAAAGAACATTTTTTGGTCTTTCTTTCACGCTAACACAAGGTTGGAGGATCCAAAGCATGGGTTTCCTCTCACATGTTTGAATGGATTCTCATTTAACCTGGATATACAACTATGGTGGCATAATTTGGAGGGTTCTCTAAGATTCCATAGATCAAAAAGTTGATAGTACAACAGTTATGAGCATTGATGCAAATTCTTGTAGTAGTATGGTAACAAAAAATGAACCCCTTCAATAGAAGATATAAGCACTATCATTTTGTCACAGCTATTAAGGATGGGATTCTAATTGTCATGGATTTTAATCCTAGGCACATCTTCTACAGGGGCCTTTTTCTAGTTGCTCTAGGTTTGTGAAAGGATACTTAGGATCCATAGTAGAAAATATGTAGAACCCTAAGAATCCATGACACCCTATCCTTAGTGATTTGTGGCTAGTGTGAACCCTTGAATGGTGACAACCTGTAGATATGTAGCAGCAGTCCTAAATCCATTTTTCCTGTGTGATTAAAGGCCTAGCATGAGCGTTCAACTTTTATATTTGTTTGAAGGGGGGAATCCACTTTGAAAGTGCCTCAAATCACATTTTATATCGTTTAAGGAGGATTCGTTCCTCAGTGGAGCCTTGGTTGTTTAACATCATTGTTTTTCATGCTAGTTGGAATCTTCTTTTATGGAGAGAATTCAACCATTGGGAGGACTCTTTCATTCCTGGCATTCTTTCTTTTGGATACATTCATCATTGGAAGGTTGATGAGGGTTCTCCATTCTTTTAAGGATATTTCCACTATTATCCATAACAAATTATTGAAATGCTCCACTCTTCGGGGACCTTTTAATTAATATGACCACTTTTGTAGGCTTCTTGGACATTTACTCATGATTTGGAGTTGTCTTCATGCTTCGTGGAAGATATTTATAGGGTTTGTCCACTTAGAGTTCATTTAGAGGGGTTATAACTCATGATTTGAGAAGGGTTGTTTAGTGATTGAGATCTAAGTTTTTCATGTATCACTTTGGGACCATTCTTCCTTGGTGCACCATTGTTAGAGAGGCTTTGGAGGTTTGGAATTTGGATCATTAGATTTCTTCTCAGGTAACTTCCTCATTTGATGGAGTATGCTTCTTCTTGAGCCTTTGGAAGTTAGGATGTTGCTTTTATTTGACATCATTTACCCTCATTTGAAAGGGGTGTCCTCCCTTTTATGGGCCTTATTCTATCTCAGCTTCTCTTTTCACACCTCTATAATGCAGACTGATTTTGTGTCAAAAGATTTAGGGAATTCTCAGGAATTGTGGTTGCACGATCAATATCCCAATAGATCCCTTGTTCATGTCATTGGTTAAGTGATCTACTAGTCTTAGAGATTTTCAATGGTTTGACATTATGAGGAAGAGCCTCTTATACCTGTTGTAGAAGAACTAATTCCAAATTTGCAAGCTGAGTTGTAAAGCAGTCCAAAAATACCTAGGAAATCCAAATCTAGTCATAAAGGTAATTTGATGGGGACCATCAACCTTCCAAAGGACTGAGGTCTGATCCATGTACATATTAGAGCCATGTTGGCATTGATACCATATAGGCAAGAGTTACAAAATGCAGTTTGTTAATAAGTAGAGCGTACAATGATGAAGTAGCTTGTTAACTTGAGTAGAGATTTGGAAAGTAGGAATGCTTCAATATTCAAAAAGAATGGAATTTATGGCAATCCAAATTTCCTATATAACAAGGAAAGGTGTAACTCTTAGACTTTTTAGTTTTGATTTGACAAATCAAATTTTGAGACGACCTTCAATAGAAGCTTCATTCCAAATAGCATGCTTCCCAAGGTTGTCTTCCATATCTTTCCACACATGTTTAATAAATGGGAATTTTATGAAAAGATGAGTAGTGCAATTCTTGGCATCAGATCTACAAAGTATGTAATTTTGGAGATATTAAGCATGATATTGTGGGCAGCCTTCTTCATATTTTTCCAGGCAGCCTTACCTTCTTTTTAGCAACCCCCTCTTCTTCAAGGCTACTCCATTTTGTTTACGGGCAGACTGTCTAGGGCTCGGCCCTCTTTCCATTTCCCTAGGGAAGCCACCCGTGCAGGGTTTGCTTGCTAGAAGACCCTTGGGCAGCCTTCGGGGCAATCCATGAGGGTTGCGGGCTGCTAACAGTTTGTTGTCCAAAATAGATTGTCTTCTTATCCAAATATGTGAAAATTGAAATTTTGTCCCTAAAATAGGATCTTGTAAAAAATAGAAAACATGTGATGAACAGAGCCTTTCAACAGCTTGTAAAACACCCAGTGAAAAAGGTCAATATGGAATCAATTGGTCATCCAAAATATTCTTCGAAAAAAAGGCATTGTTTAATGACTAATACCAATCCTTTTGGCTATACTCTTAATATTTTCTCATGGGAAATGGGATTAGCAGTAAAGTTTTCTAGCTGCTTCACAAGCTATTACTGACAGAACACAGTTAACAATAATGATTTACTATGATTAGCTAACAGCAGAACAATTCCAGGATTCCTATATTATATCTGGTGTAAGGAAACATCATTCATTTCCTGTCTCAGTGGAATCAATTCTGTGAATGAAGTTATTGTAGTAGCCAAACCTCTGAATTTTGAGATAACCTAGTATACCTTTGAGCAACCAGCAACCTATCAAGCTGGGGACAAAGAAAGTGCAAGGCTATCGATCTAATATGGTTTTTGTATTTTTTATTTATGATTAGAGTGTAATAATAATGTACTAAAGATAAAAGTATAACATGGCCATTCTTATATAAAAGAATTTACTAGCATATCGATTGCATATATATTTCGTTCATGCTCAAAATGTCACTATGAACTCTCCTATACTCTGTCATGACAACAGAAATCTCAATTTTCTCGTTGGTTTGCAAATCTGAGTTTTTTCATGGATGCAATCTAAAATTTCCTAGCCTAGGTGACTGCTGTCCTTGTGTCCTCCATCAAATCAATTAATTCCAGAATTTAATTAATGCAGAAAAAATAATTTCTAATCATATCATCAATCACAAATCTGTGTTTTTTCATGGATGCACTGTAAAATTTCCTAGCCTAGGTGACTGCAGTCCTTGTGTCCTCTATCAAATCAATTTATTGTTGAAATTAATCAATGCAGAAAATTTAAATCATGAATATAGCATCAATCACACTATGTATAGCTGGAAACTGTAAAGAGTGGAAGAATAAAAAAAATTCATACATACATAGGTAATTTCTCCTACAAAATCAGCTTTTCATTCCTTAATCAAAGATTAGTAATTACAAGGAAACCTCCACAAACTGCTGAAACTTAGCAGCTGTATGGCTTGCTGAGAAGGTGCATCCAACATAGAAAACAAAGGAACAGTGGTATGGCACTAGATTTGTGATCAGATTCATCAATAAGTGAATATCTATCATCATCAACAATAGGCTTATTACTATTGTCACTATCCATGCCAACTCCAAGGTCATCTTCTTCTGCACTTGGAGTAGGCTCAAACTATGGGCCAATCGGACTAGATGAATCTTTGGAAACACTGCTTAATGCCAATTTCAAATTGCCGCGAACATAAACAAGGTCTTCCAATTGTTTAGATAGCAATTTCTTTCTTTTTTTAGTGGACAAAAGGTTAAATGAAGTAGGGGCCATTCCTGAAAATTAGATCTTTGTTTTCTTTGGTTTCGAAGTCAAACAGGAAGTATCCCCTTCCGACGGAGTATGATGCAACTTTTTTGGAGATGAGGGGTCTCTAGTTTCTTTGGACCCAGCTATCAGTGGATTTTGGTGAAGGCCAGAGCCCCGTGAATTTCCCGATCAGGGCTCAATCTTCCAGGGAGAAAGCAACCCACATAGTTTCTTCCGGTGGGGGGGCTACTTCTAGCACATCTTCTATTCTCTTGACAAACTTCGGGGGATCTCTTATGCCCAAAAAAAAAGCACGTGGTCAAATGAAATCAAGGCATGCAAATGTTGCCGAAAGAGGTGAAGAAGAAGCAATGGGTTATTTTTCATTTGTGGCATTACATAATCAATCAACTAAGTCTATAGCCTGGTATTCGACTCAGGTGCATCTCACCACTACAAGTGTCACAGAAACTGGTATGTAAATTTCATTAAAGATAAGAGTAATAGTGAATCTATTGCTTTGGGTGATGGATGGACTCACTATGTTAGAGGATGTGAGGTTGTTCATGTCATATTGAAAAAAACTTTAACTTATACTTTCAAAAACATTCGATATGTTCCTAACATGAGCAAAAATCTCGTCTATTAGTGAGATAACTAGGAACCCTAATATTTTTGTAAATTTTCAAGGAAGCAAATATATGGTCACTCCTCTCGTGATAACAAGGTGACTATAGTTTGTATTGGTGAAAAAGGGTTGTATAGACTGGTTGATTCTAAAAACAACAAAGGCACATGCACCAGCTGTGGTAGAGAATACAAATGTACTCTGGCATTAAAGGTATGGACACCTAAGTTATCAATATTTATTTGTACTTAATAAGACTAATATGGTGGATGGTCTTCCATCCATTCAGGATTGTTAGAGGTATGTGCAGGATTGTTAGAGATACGTGCAGGCTGTCAGTTATGAAAACAACATTGGCTTTTATTTGATACTGACAATAAAACATGGCAAGCCAAATGAGTTTTGGACCTAGTACATGTTGATTTGCATGGTCCAATGAAAACACTTACAATATATGGAGATAAGTAATTCCTTTTACTGGTTGATGAATATTCAAGGAAAACTAGGGTTTGTTTTATGAATAATAAGTCAAGTTGTTGTTCAAATTTTGTAACAGAAAAAGCTTTGGTAGAGAAACAAACAAGTAAACAACTAAAAGCTTTAGGATATGATAATGGAGGTGAGTTTGTTTCCACTTAGTTCAAAGAATCTTGCAAAAGGGAAGGTATACATAGGAGGTATACCACTCCATACACTCCACAACAAAATGGAGTCATGGAAAGGAGGAATAAGATAGTTGTGGAGATGGCAAAGTGCATGGTGCACAGCCAAAATGTACCATAGCCATACTGGGAAAAACTAGTGAATGTTGTGGTTTACATCCTTAACAAAAATCCTTGTAAATATTTGTAGGATATCACTCCTGAGGATTCATGGTTAGGTAGAAAACCTTTTGTAATAGATTTTCGTATTTTTAGTTGTATTGCTTTTGCAAATATTCCCAAGGAAAAACGTTCCTAGTGAATAACTGGATGTTTCTATGAACCAAATTGTGATTAATAGAGATGTTGTCGATGAGAAAATATCATTCTTCTGTGATGATGGTAAATCTATTGGTAGTACTAAGTAGTGTATGGGAAATTGTTGCTCATTCAAGAACAAGTTCTCGTGTTGAAATCAAACAGGACTGAGAGCCGGAAACATCATAGGAGTCAAGTTCTAAGGAGGGGTTTGGTGAAGAAGAAGGGGATTCTCAATCTTCACAAAAGAGAGAGATTCTTGATCTTCACAGAAAGACCAAGAGGTCCAACAAAGGAAATGGAAATGGTATTATACCATGATGGAAGGATATTGAGAAGATGAGTTGCCAAAGGCACTAGAAGGAAAGACTACATGATTGAGGAAACAAATTGTGCAAGGCAGTGAGCTGATAAAATTTTCTCTAACTTCTGTTGTTTTCATGTCAGGTATTTGAACCTAGCACATTTGAAGAATCCAAAGGAAAACTTGAATCAGAGGCTGCGACGAAAGTGAAATATGATGCATAGATGAAAAGCAAGACTTGGGTCTTGTCCACATTGCCTCTAGGGAAGAAAGCACTTGGTTGTAAATGGATTTTAAAAGTCAAATATAAAATAGATGGTTCTTAAGACAAATACAAAGCTTGTCTTGTTGCCAAAGGATATGCACAAGATGAAGGGGTGTACTGTGAAGAAATCTTTGCCCCCACAGCGGAAATGGTGACTTTTCGACTAGTTATCTCCATTTCTGCTAATTCTGGATGGAAGATATACAGATGGATGTTAAAAGTGCGTTGATGTAACTGAAAGGGTTTCATTTTTTTGGAAAGAAACATTTGGTTTGTTGGTTGGTAAATTCCTTGTATGGACTCAAGCAGGCTCCTCAAGCCTGGTATTTCAAACTTGATCAATACCTTAGAGATTCTAGAGTTAGAAAAACCTATTATGAACCCACTTACTATGAAAAAAATAGTGACGATGATATATTGATCTTATTTTGTCTATGTTGATGGTCTTCCCATCACCAAAAGCAGTGCCAACAAGATTCAATAGGTGAAATTTGATATTTGATCTATTTTTGAAATTACTGATTAAAGCCTGCTTCATTATTGTTTAGGTGTAGAATTTTTGCAATCTAAGCACGCTGTCTTTTTATTACAAGTCAAGTATGCCAAATAACTCTTCAAAAAATTTAGAATGACTGAATGTAATCCTAGATCTACACCTATGGAAGTTGTCATAAAACTGTCAACTTACACGGACTCACCACTAGTCAACGAGTCATTGTATTGGAAATTGGTTGGTAGTTTTATTTATCTTACTAACACCCAATCAGATCTATGTTTTTTAGTGATTTGTCTCTTTCTCAATTCATGTCTAATCCTGGAGAGTTACATTGGCAAGTTGCAAAATGAGTCCGTCAATATTCAAAGGGACCCTTGACTTTGGCATTCTATATCAGAGATATGTTGACTCCATGCTAGCATAGCATATTGATTTCAATTATGCTAGATCAGTTGATACAAGGAAGTCAGAAACAGGTTATGTGTTCACTCTTGGTTTAGGAAGGTAATTTCATGGAAAAGTAATCTACAAGCTACAGTTGCCTTATCCTCCATTGAAAAAAAATACAAGGCAGACTTCAGTACAGGTTGTGAGGCAATGTGGTTACGAAGAATATTGGTCGATCTTCAACTTGACCAAGTAGTGATAACCTCACTTTTCTGTGACAATCAGAGTGCTCTCAAAATGGCAAAAAATTCAGTCTATCATGCCATAACTAAGCATATTGAAGTTCATCACAATTACATCAGATAGTTGGTTGACAATCAATACATTTGCCTTTATTATTGTCCTACAATAGAGAAAATATTCACATAATGACAAAACCACTTGGTAATGATAAGTTCACTCATCGTGCCATGTTAAAAAGAAAGCTAACTCCAGCTAGATTTTCATAATGGTGTAATGAGCTAACATATAAGCTTTCACTCATAGTGCCATGTTAGAAGGAAAGCTAACTCCAATTAGATTTTCATCATGGTGTAATGTATTTGATGACAATGTGGCATTGTTAGATGGAAAACTACTTTATGAGAACTAACACACATTAGCTTTTACTCACCATGTGATGTTTTAAGAACGAAAGCTAACTCCAGCTAGATTTCCATCATGGTGCATTGTGATTGATGACAATGTGGCTGTGCTAGATGAAAAACTACACTATGAACGTTTACACACATCAGATTTCACTCACCGTGCAATGATTTAAGAATGAAAGCTAAATTCAGCTATATTTTCAACACAACCAAATGTGATTGATGACAATGTGGTTGTGTTACATGGAAAACTACCTTATGAAAACTAACACACATTAGTTTTCACTCATCGTGCCATGTTGTTAAAATGAAAGCTAACTCCAGCTAGATTTCTATCATGGTGTAATGAGCTAACACACATAAGCTTTCCCTTATAGTGCCATGTTGTTAGAAGGAAAGCTAACTCCAGCTATATTTCCATCATGGTGTAATGTATTTGATGACAATGTGGGTGTGTTAAATGAAAAACTACCTTATGAAGACTAACATACATTAGCTTTACTCACTATGCAATGTTTTAAGAATGGAAACCAACTCTAGCTAGATTTCCATCATGGTGCATTGTGATTGATAACAATGTGGTTGTGTTAGATGGAAAAATACCCTATGAAAGCTTACACACATTAGATTTCACTCACCGTGCAACGATTTAAAGATGAAAGCTAAATCCAGCTAGATTTTCAACACGGTGCAATGTGCTTGATGCCAATGTGATTGTGTTAAATGGAAAACTACCTTATGAAAGCTAATACACATTAGCTGTCACTCATCGTGCCATGTTGTTAAAAGGAAAGCTAACTTCAGCTAGATTTCCATCATGGTGTAATGAACTAACAAACAAAAGATTTCTCTTATAGTGCCATGTTGTTAGAAGGAAATCTAACTCCAGCTATATTTCCATCATGATGTAATGTATTTGATAAAAATGTGGCTGTGTTAGATGAAAAACTACCTTATGAAAATTAACCGACATTCAGTTTATTGACTATGCAATGTTTTAAGAACGAAAACTAACTCTAGCTAGATTTACATCATGGTGCATTGTGATTGATGACAATGCGGTTGTGCTAGATGGAAAACTACATTATGAAAGATAACACACATTAGAATTCACTTACTGTGCAATGATTCAAGGACGAAAGCTAACTCTAGCTAGATTTCTATCATGGTGCTATGTGATCAATGACGATGTGCTTGTGTTGATGGAAAACTACCTTATGAAAGCTAACACACATTATCTTTCACTCATCATGCCATGTTGTTAGAATGAAAGCTAACTCTAGCTAGATTTGCATCATGTTGTAATGTATTTGATGACAATGTGGCTATGTTGGATGAAAAGCTACCTTATGAAAGCTAACACACATTAGCTATTACTCACCGCGCAACGTTTAAAGAACGAAAGCTAACTCCAGCTAGATTTCCAACATGGTGCATTTTGATTGATGACAATATGGTTGTGCTAAATGAAAAATTACATTATGAAAGCTAACACACATTAGATTTCACTCACCGTGCAACGATTTAAGGTTTAAAGCTAACTCCAGCTAGATTTCCATGACGGTGTAATGTGAAAATGACGTTGTGTTAAATAAAAAGATACCTTATGAAAGATAACACAAAATAGCTTTCACTCATCATGCCATGTTGTTAAAAATAAAGCCAACTCCAGCTAGATTTTCATAATGGTGTAATGAGCTAACACATATAATCTTTCACTCATAGTGCCATGTTAGAAGGAAATCTAACTCCAACTACATTTCCATCATGGTGTAATGTATTTGATGACAATGTGGCAGTGTTGGATGGAAAGTTACCTTACGAAATCTAAGACACATTAGCTTTTACTCACCGTGAAATGTTTTAAGAATGAAAACTAACTCCAGATAGATTTCCATCATGGTGTATTGTGATTGATGACAATATGGCCGTGTTAGATAAAAAACTACACTATGAAAGCTTACACACATTATCTTTCACTCATTGTGCAACGATTTAAGGATGAAATCTAACTTCAGGTAAATTTCCAACACTGCACAATGTGATCGATGACAATGTGGTTGTGTTACATGAAAAACTACCTTATGAAAGCCAACACACATTAGCTTTCACTCATCGTGCTATGTTGTTAAAAGGAAAGCTAACTCCAGCTAGATTTTCATCATGGTGTAATGAACTAACACACATAAGCTTTCCCTTATAGTGCTATGTTGTTAGAAGGAAAGCTAACTCCAGCTAGATTTCCATCATGGTGGAATGTATTTGATGACAATGTCACTATGTTAGATGAAAAATTACTTTATGAAGGCTAACAGACATTAGCTTTACTCACCGTGCAATGTTTTAAGAACGAAAGGTAACTCCAGCTAGATTTCAATCATGGTGAATTGTGATTTATGACAATGTGGTTGTGCTAGATGAAAAAATACACTATGAAAACTTATATTTCACTCACCGTGCAATGATTTAAGGATGAAAACTTACTCCAACTAGATTTCCAACACGGTGCAATGTGTTTGATAACAATGTGGTTGTGTTACATGGAAAACTACCTTATGAAATCTAACACACGGTAGCTTTCACTCATCGTGCCATGTTGTTAAAAGGAAAGATAACTCCAACTAGATGTCCATCATGGTGTAATGAGCTAACACAAATAAGTTTTTCGTTATAGTGCCATGTTGTTAAAAGAAAAGCCAACTCCAGCTAGATTTTCATCATGGTGCAATGTGTTTGATAACAATGTGGCTGTGTTAGACAGAAAACTACCTTATGAAAGCTAACAGACATTAGTTTTACTGACCGTGCAATGTTTTAAGAACGAAAGCTATCTCTAGCTAGATTTCCATCATGGTGCATTGTGATTGATGATAATGTGTTTGTGGTAGATGGAAAACTACACTATGAAATCTTAGACACATTAGATTTCACTCATCGTGCAATGATTTAAGGATGAAATCTAACTTCAGCTATATTTTCAACATGGCGCAATGTGATTGATGACAATGTGGTTGTGTTACATGGAAAACTACTTTATGAAAATTAGCACACATTCGTTTTCACTCATTGTGCCATGTTGTTAAAAGGAAAGCTAACTCCAACTAGATTTTCATCATGGTGTAATGAGCTAACATACATAAGCTTTCCCTTATAGTGCCATGTTGTTAGAAAGAAAGCTAACTCCAACTAGATTTCCATCATGGTGTAATGTATTTGATGACAATTTGGCTGTGTTTGATGGAAAACTACCTTATGAAAGCTTACATACATTAACTTTACTCATCGTGCAATGTTTTAAGAACGAAAGCTAACTCCAACTAGATTTCCATCATGGTGCATTATGGTTGATGAAAATGTGGTTGTGCTAGATGGACAACCACACTATGAAAGCTTACACACATTAGATTTTACTCATAGTGCAATGAATTAAGTATAAAAACTAACTCCAACTAGATTTCCAACACAGTGCAATGTGATTGATGACAATGTGGTTATGTTCCATGGAAAACTACCTTATGAAAGATTACACACATTAACTTTCACTCATCGTGCCATGTTGTTGAAAAGAAAGCTAACTCCAGCTAGATTTTCATCATGGTTTAATGAGGTAACACATATAAGCTTTCCTTTATAGTGCCATGTTGTTAGAAGGAAAGCTAACTCCAGCAAAATTTTTATCATGGTGTAATGTATTTGATAACAATATGACCGTTTTAGATAGAAAACTACCTTATGAAAGTTAACATACATTAGCTTTACTCACCGTGCAATGTTTTAAGAATGAAAGTTAACTCTAGCTAGATTTCCATCATGGTGCATTGTGATTGATGACAATGTGGTTGTGCTAGATGGAAAACTACATAATGAAAGCTAACACACATTATATTTCACTCACTGTACAATGATTTAAGGATGAAAGCTAACTCCAGTTATATTTCCATCACAGATCAATGTGATCGATGACAATGTGGTTGTGTTAAATGAAAAATTACCTTATGAAAGCTAACACACATTAGCTTTCATTCATTGTGCCATGTTGTTAGAAGGAAAGATAACTCTAGCTAGATTTGCATCATGGTGTAATGTATTTGATGACAATGTGGTTGTGTTAGATGAAAAACTACCTTACGAAAGCTAACACGCATTAGCTATTATTCACCGTGCAACGTTTTAAGAACAAAAGCTAACTCTAGCTATATTTCCAACATAGTGCATGTTGATTGATGACAATGTGGTTTTGCTAAATGGAAAACTACATTATGAAAGATAAAATACATTAGATTTCACTCACCGTACAACGATCTAAGGTCGAAATCTATCTCCAACTAGGTTTCCCTCACAATGCAATGTGACAATGTGGTTATGTTAGATAGAAAACTGATTCGAGCTAGATTTTTATCATGGTGTAATGAGCTAACACACATGAGCTTTCACTCTTCGTGCCATGTTGTTAAGAAGAAAACTAACTCCAACTAGATTTCCATCATGGTGTAATGTATTTGATGACAATTTGGTTGTGTTGGATAGAAAACTATCTTAGGAAATCTAACTCCAACTACATTTCCATCATGGTGCATTGTGATTGATGACAACGTGGTTGTGTTAGATAGAAACTATATTATGAAAGCTAACACATTTAATTTCACTCATCGTGCAATGATTTAAGGAATAAAGCTAACTTCAACTAGATTTCTGTCATGGTGTTATGTATTCGATGGTGTTATGTATTTGATGACAATATGACTCTTTTAAATAGAAAACTACCTTACGAATTATAACACACATTAACTTTCACTCACCGTGCAATGTTTTAAAAACAAAAGCTAACTTGAGCTAGATTTCCATCTTGGTGTAATGAGCTAACACACATTTTCTTTCACTCATCATACAATGCTTTAAGAACGACAACTAACACGTTAAAAGTTAAGCTAATTATAGCTAGATTTCCATCATCTTGTTATGTATTTGATAACAATGTGTTTGTTTTAAATAGAAAACTACCTTATGAAAAATAACACACATTAACTTTCACTCAACGTGCAATGTTTTAAGAACAAAAGCTAGCTCCAGCTAACTTTCCATCATGGTGCAATGAACTAACACACATTAGCTTTCACTCATCATGACATGTTGTTAGAAGGAAAGCTAATTCCAGCTAAATTTTCATCATGGTATAATGTACGACAATGTGGCTGTGTTAGATGAAAAACTAATTTATGACAGCTAACAAATTAGCTTTTACTCACCGTGCAATGTTTTAAGAATGAAAGGTAACTCCAAATAGATTTCCATCATGGTGAATTGTGATTGATGACAATGTGGTTGTGATAGATATAAAACTACATTATGAAAGCTAACACACATTAGATTTCACTCACCCTGCAATGATTTAAGGACGGAAGCTAACTCCAAGTAGATCTCCATTGCGGTGCAATGTGATTGATGAAAATGTGGTTGTGGTAGATAAAAAACTACCTTATGAAAGCTAACACACATTAACTTTATTTCATCATGCCATGTTGTTAAAAGTAAAACTAACTCCAGCTATATTTCTATCATGGTGTGATATATTTGATGACAATGTGGTTATTTTATATAGAAAGCTACCTTATGAAAACTAACACACATCACTTTTCATTCACAGTGCAATGTTTTAAGAACGAAAGCCAACTCAAGATATATTTCCATCATGGTGCAATGTGATTGATGACAATGTGGTTGTGTCAGATGAAAAACTACCTCATGAAAAAGTAACACACTTTAACTTTCACTAACTGTGCAATGTTTTAACAACGAAAACTAACTCCATCTAGATTTCCATCGTGGTGCAATGTAGTTGTGTTAGATGGAAACTTTCCTTATGAAAGCTATCACAGGTTAGGTTTCACTCACCATGCCATGTTGTTAGAAGGAAGCTAACTCCACTATATTTTCATTATGGTGTAATGTATTTGATGACAATGTGGGTGTGTTAGATGACAAACTACTTTATGAAAACTAACATAGATTAGCTTTTAGTCACCATGCAATGTTTTATGAATGGAAACTAACACCAACTAGATTTCCATCATGGTGTAATGTGATTGATGACAATGTGGTTCTGTTAGATGGAAAACTACAGTATGAAAACTAACACACATTAAATTTCATTTATCATGCAACGTTTTACGAACGGAAGCTAACTCTAGCTAGATTTCCATTACATTCATACACATACATCAATAATATAAATGCTATGTCCAAAGTCAAATAGGAATTTGGTGGTTTTATCTAAGTTGATATCTGTCATTCTCTAATGCTTCTTGGAACTCTTATTGTTATCTCTTCATATATATTTTATGTAAATTATATGTAAATTCCCTTTTGCTAGCGCGCACAAGATCTAGGGGAACAATGTTTCGTGGCATACAAAAGAGCTACCCTATTGTTTTGAATTATTGCAACTATATTACCTTTTTGAACATACACTTCATATGGTTTAGCTTTAATTACAAACTACAATTCAAATGTCTTATAGAATTGAGAGGAGTTACAATGGAAAATATAATTTTGATAAGAGGGACTATGTTAACCTCCTAATTAATGGTCAAGTTATTGGACTAGGAAGGGTTGAATCTACAGATACTACAACTCATTATGGTGGAGAAAGGCTTAATGTAGGATATGTTATGGTTTTGATAATTGATGTTATTGAACCACATTTGATTGTGGAATATATTGATGAAGGGGACTTACATTCATGGAAGATCATAGATTTGAGGCATAACAAAGGTAAATCAAAATATTGAAGCACATGTTAAGTGTTTTTGATAGTACATTGCTTATTATTTTTGAGCAAATACTAAGTTTGTCTAATTTGTTGTATATTTGGAAATGTCTCTTATTCATTTGCTATTGGAGACAAGGTATATCTTTTGCAATGTGGAGTGATGGTGGGTGAAGGCTCCATATTCAATACACAAAGATTGGTCATAAGGTGCATGGAAGTATGGTAAATAAAGGTTCCATACTCATTAGCATTGAGAAGGTGTTAAAACATGATGCTCTTTTGCCACATCCAACAGGATTTGAAAATACACTAGGGGTCCATTGGGATCTTATGAGATTTTGCCAGAATCAGATTTGGAACCTCATTGTCATGATCATCAAGTAAATGCTCCCCAAGATAGGCTTACATTCACATGCAAAAAGTTTTCTCTTACACATGAATGCACGAGAACAAGCATGTGCATTGTCAAAGGGATCATAGTTAATGTCTGTGAGGATGACATGGTTGAGGGTGAAAGGTTAGGTGAAAAGGAATCACTACTACATTTTGACCAAAAATCCGACGGCCGTCATGTCGGATTTTCGACACTTCCATGTCGCATGTACGACACTTTGATTTTTTGTTAAGCGTCGGAAACTTGTCGTCGGGTTTCCGACACCTAAATAACCGTCGGTTAAGTGACACCTAAGTAACCGTCGGTTAAGCGACGGAATATCCTCGACAGTGGTGAAATTTTTTAATAAAAATGACAGCAAGAACCGTCGGATTTGCGACGGATATCTACAAACGACGTCGGAAAAGCGACAGTTTAGAGCGTCGAATTTGTGACGGATATCTACAAAAGACGTCGAAAAAGCGACAGTTTAAAGCATCGTATTTGCAACGGATATTTACAAAAGACGTCGGAAAAACGACAGTTGAAAGCGTCGCTTAAGCGACGCCTGCTGAAATTTTTTTTTTTTTAAATATTTTGAAAATATTGTGCCAGTACCTAATTCGATTCCGAAGGATGGACTTAGTACAGAATGGATGGATGCTTTCTTTTAACATATGTATTCGACTTTAAATTTTCAAAAAGTGAGGCGGGGGGGATGGGGTTTCTGGTTATATCTCTGGAAAAATAAAGTTAACAGCCCTGAGATGATATTTTGATATATGTTGAGTTCTCCGAATAAGTATAAGGGGCTTGTCAAGTTCTTCACAATGCAGCTTGGCAGTAAGAGCTTACACCTAGTTTGATGTCAAAAGATATAACATATCATTATATAGAGCCATTCAGAGAGATCAAGAGACAGGCTAAAATGAGTCTATTGTTTAACTCGTTGGAGCTGGCGAAGCTCACAGCTTCAACGTAACTCATGCTTATTATGCAGTCTACTAAAAATTAGGCAAATAAATGGTAATTGCAAGCCATGTAGGCCCGATAGGTAATGTAAATCTTAAACTACCTCTCAAGTCTCCTCTCATTTACTTTTACTCTCATTCTCTCTCATGGAGCCGCTTTCCCTCCCACATTGTTTGTTGTTCACTTATGGGCAATAGCATTGTTATAGCTATTGCTGCCCTGTTTGCTGGAATCCACCTGCCCCCTCTCACTTAGAGTGTTGTAGTCACCTTCACTCAGCTTGTTATAGCCGCTTGGAATCCGTGTTGACCTTCAAACAACCACCTCACTCAATATGCTTGGAGTCAACCTTCACGGTATCTTCTAGGAGCTGGTCTGGTTTTCCTTTGCAAAGAAGTGCCTGAACTGCGGAGTGTGAATTTTGAACTTTGAGCATTTCAATTGTAGCTGCTAGCAAACTTGAAAGAAATGAATTGAACCTCGGTGTATTGAAATGGATTTACCAAACTTTGAGGTTTTTATAATTTCTTATTATAATTTATCACAG
>LPNX010055081.1:3800-127432 GCA_001517045.1 Pseudotsuga menziesii
CAATGGGTTCTCTTGTTCTAATCTAGCAAAGGATTTAGGGGTAACACCAAAGAGAACATTATAGGAGATAATTACGATCCTGTGATGATTTGATTAGCCAATTACAGACACGGAAGTGGTCTATTAGACCATGTATACATTTTAACTTGCAGGTTGGAAATAATACAATATTCAAGTCTGGAGGGGCCTGTGAGAGATTTTGGTTTGCATTCTTCAATGAATACAATACTCAGTTGCTGGGTTCCAAAACTATCTATCAATTATATATCAACAGAAGGCCTTGGTTCAGGCAAAAGTGTTAAACATAGATAGAAGCTTCACATACAAACATTTGAGGTAGATATGATAAGATAAGATAATTTTATTAATGCCCAACATATGACCACTGAAGTAGGTTAATGGAACTGCCAAACAGAGACGATGATACAAATCGGGAGCACAAAGACCAGATATGCAGTCTGGAACAAGGTTCCTCCTTGGCCCTTATTTTGGCCTCCTCTATAGCTTGCATTTGTTGTTGCTTCAACTAATCTTTGGCTTCAAAAACATTTTTCTCTAAATCTTCTCTTCTGGTGGCATCAACCTTTGTTTTTGCCTTTATTTTCTCCATGTCATTACCAAATGATACTTGTTTGACTTCCTCTGTTATTTTCATGTTAGCTTCTTAAATTGTATGCAACATTCTTCTTTGATTGTCATTTTCCATATTACTCAATACTTCATTTTATGTGAAAGCTCTGTGGAAAATTTCATCATGAGGATTGGGCTCATGTCTATACATTATAGCCAAGCTGGTTGATTTGAAATGTTCTTCAATAAGTTTTATGTGATCGTGTCTCCTTAGGGTCTCTACACTAATCAGCAGATTGATCACTTTCTATTTTTAGATTCTGAGGATATATTTCTTGTTTTTAACTTCACAGGTTGGGTTCCGAATTGAACACCCATAATGGTGTCCAGACTTCTTATGGTGCAGCGTTGTTCACCAATGATTGGCAGACTCTCAGAAACTTGATTCACAGGGTGTTTTTGTATTCAATGTTTTGCTGTTCTGCACAAACTCAACCTAGGCATCTATCTTGAACTGTTCGTAACTGTGTTTATCTCAATGGGTTACATGGTCTTTGTTCTGCAATGCCCACACAAGAATCAGTGCATTCTCAAATGATGTCCATGCATGTTTCACACAGGTGATCTTCATGTATCCACTCTCTGTTCATTTTCTTATGCTGCCATTTGACCCTTGCAGTGATGTCTTGATAAATGAAGATTGGTCCTGATTAATGCAGCCTTTTTTAACTTCAGTTTTGAGGTCAAAAAATTCAATATTAACTAGCTGTTGCACTTTTAAACTTTTCAAATTATTAATCCCATTTTGACTTTTCTAAAATCTTAGATATATTTGTACAGGTGTTACTGCTGAGACATATAATGCTGATACACCGTTGTGGAGAAAGCACATGAAAGGCTACAAAAGAATGAACAAATATATTGGGGAGAGTAGATATCGCAATGCTATAGACATGAATGCAGGTCTTGGTGGCTTTGCAGCAGCACTTACATCCGACAAAGTTTGGGTTATGAATGTTGTCGCAATCATTGCAAAAAAGGATACACTTGATGTGATATATGAAAGAGGCCTTATTGGAATTTATCATCACTGGTATGGTTACCTTTCATTTCTCTTTTAATTTTTGGAAGGCTTTAATTTTTGTTATAGAAATATAAGCTATAGTTGGAGGACCACAATTCACAACAATGTACATGCATAATTATGTCAATAGGTGAGTTATGAACATAAATCAAGTCTACATCAAGTTTCGAGCTAAAACAAATGGACTTTGAGAAACAAGATAGCAGGTGAACAAACTTGGTTTCTCTAGCAAGTTTACAAAGGATAATGGTGAATATTAATTGTGAAATACCTCCCTGAGCTGGTTAAGATTATTAATGACAACTATATATATGCACGGGTGGCAAAGTTTGGTGATAAGTCTTGTATTTTGTTTTTGCAATGATTTATGGAGTTTGAGGATATGCCCTTATCTGAAATCCTTATGGCATGCTTAGGTGGCAAGCTGGGGTGCATAACTTTTGAAGAGAAATGTTTTGACTATGTCATTTGCACCAAGGGATTCACATGAAGCCCAAGTGCAGTTTTCTTTGGAGCGAGGCCTGCCTGCTGTTATTGGTGTAATGGAAACACAACAGCTTTCTTACCCTTCCCATAGTAGGGATCAAAACGTTGAGTTTTGCGAAATAATCCAAAGCAGCTCCTTCTTATTTACAATTCTCCACTACGTAAATGACTACTTTCATAAATACTAGTTACTGGTAAGTTGTAATAGTAATAATTATGTAGTTTGTAGATTGATATCTATCATAAATTTGTTTGAATATCATCATTGTCAAGCAATAACAACTTCTTAAAGGGTGCTAGCTCAATGGTAGAGCGCCTGCCTAATTATAGGCAGGAGGTTGGTGGTTCGATTCCTCTGTGCCCTATCATAAATTTGTGACTACAAAAACGAATAAATTCACATATATACGACTATTAGTAGTTAATTTCTCGTATCTTAGTCATATTTAGCTTAGTCATTAATATGTTAACATCTAGTAGTTTATTTAGTCGTATATTTGGTCATTAATGGTTGCAATCAGTGACTAAATCAGCGACTAAATCAATGATTAACTCAGTGACTAAATCAATGACTAAATCTGTGACTAAATCAATGACTAAATCATCAACTATCAATGACTAAAACAATGACTAAATCATTGACTATCAATGACTAAAGCATTGTCTATTAATGACTAAATCATTGTCTATCAATGACCAAATCAATGACTAAATCAGTGACTAAATCAGTGACTATTAAGCCAAACTATTAATGACTAGTGATATACGACTAGCTATAAGATAGTGGTAATTTGCTACTATTAGTCACCGACTCAAAAATAGTCATTTATAGCCTGATTTTAGTCATTTTTTTAGTCATTAATTTCTCATTTTCTACTAGTGATCCTCCACTCTTTCCTCCATGAAAAATCATGTATGAGCTGCCATTTCATCACTCATTAGCTTGCCCATGTGCCCTTTCCAATTCGTGAGCCTCATGACAGATTTGGGATCAGCTTTTTACACCTATGGGGGATTTGCCTATTTTGGGTAAGCCTGCTTTATGCTAGTTTTGGATGCCTCCTTATGCATTCGATCTCTTGATGTATTCTATATATTCAGAAACCTATGTTATTACAGGGTTGGCTATTGTACACTCATTTAATATAATTTTGTGTTACAGCTCCATATTCAGTCTCCATTGTTAGCAATTTTGCATGGTCAATTGATAATTGTTGTGGGTAAAATTAATCTATTGCTGGCCTGAATTTCTACATGGTATCAGAGCCATTGTAGGTTGTTACTCTCCTTCAAAAATTGTTTTGTAGGTTCGACATCAAGACTGGGAGCCTTCTACTGACAGTCGGGACATATTTTCTAAAGCTATGGATTCACATAAAACTATCTTGACTCCCTTCAACTTTTTTGAATGGAAAGCAGAGATGGAGATATTTTTGAGAGTGAAAGGCCTCTACAGGGTGACTATGGCAACAGAAGAAGAGCCCAATGCAGCTGTAGAGAAGATCAAATGGCACAATCGGAGAGATGAGGCCTATGGCCTCCTATGTCTCAGTATTTCCCGAGACCTCCTTTTCCATCTCGATGAATTAACTTCACCGGATCAAGTATGGGAGAATATTTCTGATCTTTTTGGAAAGACAGATGAGATGAGGGGACATCAGATCGAAAATGAGCTGATTTCTCTGAGTCCCAGTAGCTTTGAATCCCTGCAGCTATATTTCTCCAAGTTCAAAGCACTAGTTTTGCAGCTGAAGCAGTGTGGTATCGAAAAGAAAGATGATCAGCTCGTATTGGCCATCCTCTCGAAGCTAGGAACTGACTACTCAGTCTTTGTTTCGACCTTCTATGCCACAAAACTCACAGCTCAAACCTGGAAGATGCCTAGCCTTGCAGATTTCATGGAATCTCTCACACAAGAACAAGACAAGCTGGTGATGATGGGCACCATCAAACCATCCAAAGATCAAGCTTTGATTGCTGGAGATTCGAGGGTGGATTCAAAAAGCAAAAAGAAAGCTAAAAAGCCACCTGAGCAAAAGACAGACAAGAAGCAGTCTCCAGAGGATCAACAAGGTCCCAAGAAAAATACCCAGAAGAAGAAAAACAAAGGTGAAATGAACAAGTGCTCATACTGTTCAAAGGGCAATCAAACTGAAATCTCTTATATGAAAAAGCAGATTGATATGCTGACCAATCTCCTGGAGAAGAATGGCATCTCCCTTCCAGAAAGCTCAAAGAAGAGAGAAGGAGGATCAAGTTCCGATGACAGAGAGAGAGTTCATGCTCTAGTTGCTGGCACATCAAGCTCACCCAGTTTTATCATAGATTCTGGAGCTTCAAGACACATGGTTTCGACTAAGGAGGCCTTCTCCTCACTGGATATGTTGAAAGGACCATCTATTGTATTGGGAGATGACTCTCTCACTGAAAGTAAAGGCAAAGGAAGGATAGACCTTGATCATGGTAACTTCAACAATGTGCTGTATGTCCCTGGTCTCGCCTCCAACCTTCTGTCAGTGTACCAGATGACCCACACTGGGTCTCCTAAGAAAGTCATATTCTCCCCCAATGAAGTTGAGATCATAGAAATCTCATGTGGTAGATTCATTGCAAAAGGAGTAGCGAATCATGCTCAAAAGGTATACATGTTTTCACACTTCCTACCTTACTCAAACCCCTCTGCTCTTCTTATCCATGCTAATGAAGCTAGGAAGATATGGCATGAAATATTTGGCCATCTAAATTACAAGTATCTGTCTGATCTTAGTGAGAAAGAAATGGTCATAGGGCTTCCCAAGATACAATTTTCCAAAGGAGTTTGCCAAGGCTGTATCCTAGGAAAACACCCAGAGCATAAGTTTGAGAAAGCTAGTCATGAGAGAACCTCTGCACCCCTCGAGCTGATTCACAGTGATGTTGTTGGCCCATTCCCTCATATGTCCATGAGTCAAGCCAAATATGCATTGACCTTTATTGATGATTTTTCCAGGTATTGTTGGGTTCACTTCATGAAACACAAGTCTGAATTTTTTGGCCTATTCAAAGTCTTTAAGGTTTTGGTTGAAAACTAGTGTGGAAGGAAACTCAAGGTCCTCAGATCTGACAATGGTGGTGAGTATGTCAAGTCTGAGTTTATTAACTATTGTGAAGATGCAGGTATTCAGATGCAGCATTCTATCCCTTACACACCACAGCAAAATGGTGTTGCTGAGAGGAAGAACAGATCACTGAAGGAGATGGCAACATGCATGATGGAGGCCAAAACTTTGCCACCAAAGTACTGGGCCAAAGCTATCAACTATGTAGCCTATATTCAGAATAGGGTGCCTCACAAATATCTTGATGGCTTGACACCCTTCGAAGCATGGAGTGGGCACAAGCCAGATGTGACCCATTTCAGGATTTTTGGCTCAAAGGCATGGGCTAGAATCCCGACAGAGAAGAGGAAGGCTTTGCAGCCCCAAAGCCAAGAGTGTATTTTTGTTGGATACTCTAAAGATTCAAAAGGGTACAAGTTGATAAACTTGATCACAAACAAATCCTTCATTGAAAGGTGTGTTCAGTTTGAAGAAGAACCCCTTGCAGAAGTGGAAATTGGTGAAGCCTCTTCACCACCTGAACCTCAAGAAGTAAGTAAAGAGTTTGTTGAACATGCTGATTCTGATTTTTCTGATGGATATGAGTTTATTGCAGACCCAAATAGCCCCACAAGGCCTAAATGGGCAGCCAAGAAACTACATGCAGTAGGTGAGCTAGCTGGGAATCCCAATGACCTAAGGAGGACTAGATCTCAATTTGAGAGTGGTCTGTGCATGAAGGATCCTATGTTTGCTGAAAAATGCTATTTGATGGTGGAGTATAATCCTCAAACATATGAATAAGCAGTAGGAGATCCAATATGGCAAGCTTCCATGAAGGAGGAGTTCAATTCACTCCAGAAGAGCAACACATGGGAGCTAGTGGATCTTCCTCCAGGGAGAAAACTAGTACAGTGTAAGTGGGTCTATAAGACCAAATTTGCTGCTGATGGTTCACCACTGAAGTACAAGGATATATTGGTAGCTAAAGGCTACTCACAGGTTCATGGCATCGATTACAATGATACCTTTTCCCCAGTGGAAAAAATGGACTCCATCAGGCTAGCTCTAGCCATTGCAGCCTCAAGGCAATGGGAGGTACATCACATGGATGTAAAATGTGCCTTTCTGAAAAGAGATCTCATTGAGGAGATATATATGCATCAGCCTCAAGGTTTTCCTACTAACCATTCTCTTGTGTGCAGGTTGAGAAATTCATTGTATGGGCTAAAGCAAGCCCCCAGGGCTTGGTATGCCAAGATAGATATCTTCTTTCTATCTCTGAATTTTGTTCGATGAAAATCAGATCCAAATGTCTATTTGAAGTCTGTTAATGGTTCATTAATGATCATTGTGTTATATGTTGATGACCTCCTCATTACAAGAAGCTCACAGGATGAGATTGCTTCCTTAAAAGGAGCTATGAACCAAGCCTTCTCCATGACAGATTTGGGGCTCTTAAGTCAATTTCTGGGGCTTGAGATTGCTCAAACCAAAGCTGGAATAAAGGTGCACCAGTCCAAGTATGCCTTGTATTTTCTGATCAAATTCAGAATGCAATATTGCAAAGCAAGCAAAACTCCTTTCCTTTCAGGAGTGAAGCTGGAGGAAGATGATTCTCCACCGATGGTAAACAATACACTGTATAGACAATTGATTGGATGTTTATTGTATTTGACACATAATCGACCTGATCTTTGTTATGCAGTAAGTGTGGCTTCTAGATTCATGGATCAGCCTCATGAGATCCATTGGAAAGCAGCCAAAAAGGATCCTTAACTTTGTTCAGGGAACAAGGACACATGGGATCTTCTATAAGGCAAAATTTGATCTTGATTTGATTGGATTTACTGACAGTGATTGGGAAGGTGATAGCATAGATAGAAAGTACACTTCAGGGTATGTGTTCATGCTTACAGAAGGGCCAATTAGTTGGTCAAGCAAGAAACAGAGTTCCATTTCACTCTCATCTATAGAAGCTGAGTACAGAGGAGTTGTTAATGCAGCACATCAGTGTTTATGGTTGCAGGGTTTACTTGGAGAGTGTGGTTTCGAACCTGAGTACTCAACTACCATCTACTGTGATAACCAGAGTACCATTCGAATATGCAAATATCCAGTTCAGAAGCAGAGAACCAGACACATTGAGATTCACATGCACTACGTCAGAGAGCTTGTGCATGATGGCACCATTCATCTACTCTTCTGTTCATCTTCAGAACAAGTAGCTGATATCTTCACCAAAGCATTTTGTGAGAAGACCTTCAGCAATCTCCAATCACTGCTAGGGATTGCTGATCATGCTGTAAAGGCATGAGTGGAGACAAGATTCTACAATTTTGTTTTACAGTCCATGTTTAAGGGAGGATTTTCCCAAGTTGGTTTTGCCTCTTTCCTTGTTTCATATGGACTTGCAGTATGTAAAAGGGTGACTAAGCCTTGTTGCTAGGCCCTATATTTTGATTTATTACTCATAAATTCAAGCTTAAGGGGGGGAGTTAGAATAATCAAACCCATAGTATTACCCAGTTAGACATTAATTCATTTATTTTTGTCTTATTTGCCTAGTTCATGAGTCCCACCATGTGCAAGTTGCTAATTGCCTATCCATAGAGGTAAAAATTGCTATCCTTGACTCATGTAGTGCTTGGGAAGCCTTAGGAATCAAATCTTCTTTATTCCTGGCCTCCTAGGCACCCTTCTGCTTTTTCAGTGTTTTAAGGCACATAGGAAAGCAAGACTAGGTGAGGTGAACTTGTTTTTTTTCCCCTTTCATCCTCCACTCTTTCCTCCATGCAAAAGCATGTATGAGATTCCATTTCATCACTCATTATATTTCCCATGTGCCCTTTCCAATTCGTGAGCCTCATGACAGATTTGGGATCAGCTTTTTACACCTATGGGGGATTTGCCTATTTTGGGTAAGCCTGCTTTATGCTAGTTTTGGATGCCTCCTTATGCATTCGATCTCTTGATGTATTCTATATATTCAGCAACCTATTTTATCACAGGATTGGCTATTGTACACTCAGTTAATATAATTTTGTGTTACAGCTCCATATTCAGTCTCCATTGTTAGCAATTTTGCATGATCAATTGATAATTGTTGTGGGTAAAATTAATCTATTGCTGGCCTAAATTTCTACAAAATGCCAATCTAACACGTATTTAGCATATGAGTCAGCAACTTGATTATTATTTCTTGGAATATGTATATATGTTATATTATCAAATTGTCGTTCTAACAATCTCACACGTAAGAATCTTCTCAATAATGTCGGATCTCTAACATGGTACAAACCATTAAGCTGTGACACTACTAACTCTGAATCAAGACGTACCTCAAGAGATAGAACACCATGTAAAATGGCATCCCGTAGAATCTCAATAACGACATTGTATTCAGCAACATTGTTGGAAGATAGTCGTAGACATATGCCTCTTGAAGACAATACTTGACCCATAGGAGTATAAATCACCCAAGCGGTAGAGGATGAGTGTTGAGTGTGATGGATTGCACCATCTGCGAATCCTATGTAGGTGGAAGATTCCATTGACATCTACCAAAAGAAACAGAAACTAATCACAAACCTGATCACGATAAGAAAAATACCTAACTATGCAAAGCTGTACAATAATATACAATAAGAAGCCTTGGCCGGAGATCATGAATAGTATTTCTTAAGATAGAGCCCATTTCTAGGCTCCACCAAGGCCGTTCCTTTGTAATCCACTAACTCATATGCACCCTTCTCTAACACACGCTTGACCATGTAAGGACCATGCCACATAGGATTGAATTTCCCTGCCCCCAAGGGTTCTTTCGGTTGGTCCCACAAAAGGACCAAGTATCCTTCACTAAACCTCCTTGGACAGACAGACTTATCGTACTGGAGCTTTACATGACGCTTATTGACTTCTAGAGCCACCAAGGCATCCCGACACTGCTCATCAAGTTGCTCAAGGTGAACCAAATGCTCCTCCAATGGGGAAGTGTCTGGTAAGAGTTCTACAGCTAGCTTCAACGAAGGAATCTTGCCTTCAACCGACAATATTGATTCCACTCCATGTATAAGTTGATATAGAGAAAAACCAGTGGCAGTCTTAACAGCGGTTCGGTATGCCCACAAAGAAGGATATAACATGATGTGCCAATTGTTCTTGCTTTGTGCAATGGTTCGTTGGAGAATGGATTTGAGTGATTTATTCACTACCTCTACCTATCCATTCACTTGAGGGTAGTAAGAAGAGGAGTGCTCTTGCTTATACCCTAACTTCGATGCCAACTCTTCCATCATACAGTTCTAAAAGTGTGAGCCATGGTCAGTGACAAGCTCTTTCGGAATCCTAAACTAAGTAATAATTTGGTTGAACACAAAGTGAGCGACTGTCTCACCATTTAATTTTACTGTAGGCATAACCTTAGCCCATTTCGTGAAGTAATCAATGGCCACTATAATATGATGGTGCCCCCCAGCCGAGGCTAGGTTGCAATCCATAAAATCGAGCCCCCACTTGGTGAAGGGACCGATGGTGATAATGGGATGTAACGAGGCAGGTTTCGAGTGCATATTACATGCAAACACCTGGAAAGGGTGGCACCTCTTGACTGCATCAACACAATCCTTAAAGATCGACGGCTAGAAATAACCTGCTCTTAAAATATTTTGAGCTGTAGAAAGCCCAAATAAATGACCACCACACGCCCCTCCGTGGCAATCATTCAGCACTACCTCAGCCTCTTCATGATTTAAACAACGTTGTAAAATGGAATCTACCCCACGGCGGTACAAAGTGTTATCCACTATGAGGTAGTTTTTAGAGACGTGGCGTAATCGTCGTCATTCATCTCACGAGAGGTGAGTAGGGGTCTTCAATGTTTGTAAATATATTATGATATCCCCATACCATGGGTCTAACATTGAGATTAAGAAGATGTGTTCATCGACAAACATATCTTCAAAAACCAACTCCTTGGCCTTGCTCAGGAAATCCGATATAAGCTCTACAAAATTAAAGACTTCTTCGATTTTGCTGAAACAAACTCGAGATCGAATTCTTGCAGAATGAAAATCCATTTATTATGCTTTCCCCCAATCATCGTTCGGGTGAGGACTAATTGAAACAGAATGACATGGGCTACAACCAAGTTCTGGTGAAGGAGAATATAATGTCTCAACTGCTGAACCGCATGTACGGTAGCTAAAGAAATCTTCTCAACATGAGAATAAAAAATCTCTGCGTCAATAAGGTTCCAGCTCAAATAATACATGACATGCTCTTGGAGTTCCTCATCCTCTTGAACCAAAACCATACCAATCGTCTCTAAGGACGCAGCCACATATAATAGAAAATAACTGCTATAGTTTGGGGGACTAATCACTGGGGCCGATGCTAGGGCTTGCTTGAGTGCATCGAAGGACTCCTGGGCTCGCTCATCCCAATAAAAGGGGGTGTCCTTCTTCAAGAGACGCATGAAGCCTCTAGTCAAATTGGCAAATTTGACAACAAATCTTTGTAAGAAGTTTACCATGCCTTGCAAACACTGAAGATGATGAATATTCTTCGGGGGAGACAACTGAAGTATTGCCTCAACCTTCAAGGGTCGACTCTTATACCCTCTTTAGAAACGATGAATCCTAACAAATGCCCTGACTTCACACAAAACATGCACTTATGAGGATTTAATCTAACCAAATAGTGCTGACATATTTCAAATACGAATCTCAAGTGATAGGGATGACGCATTCTCATACGAGAATGAACAGCAAGGTCATCCAAAAATACTTCGATAATTGACTTGAGATTGTGGAAGATCAAGGTCATTTCCCGCTGAAAAGTAGCTCCGGAGTTTTTAAGGCCGAAAGGCATTTTTTGATATGCAAATGTTCCCCAAGGACAAAAAAATGCAGTCTTATGTTGGTCCTCAGGTTTAATTTGTATCTAATTATATTCGAAAAATCCATCGATGAAGGAGAACTCCTCACTACCTGCACACTCATCCAAAAGTTGATCAATAAATGGTGTGGTGAAATTGTCCTTAGAATAGGCACGATTCAAATCACGAAAATCAGTACATATGCGGATCGCTCCCTGCTTCTTATCCAACGGAATAGGGTTTGAAACCCACTCCATCAAGGGAACATGATAGATGAAATAGACTTTCAACAGCTTCTCTATCTCTGCCTTAATCGTGGGTGCTTTCCTAGGATTCACCGCACGTAAATGTTGTCGAATAGGCTTAGCGTTGGGGTAAGTATTAATCTCGTGCTCGACAATACGAGGGTCAGTTTCTAGCATCTTGTCATAAGACCAAGCAAAAATATCATGAAATTCCTTAAATAGCTCAGTGTATTCAAGAATCTTAGCATGGGAACATTCTGCCCCAATATAGACATTCTCTATCGTGCTAGGATTGCGAGAGATGTTGATAGGAATCGTTGAAGATATGTTTGCCATGTTTCCATCAACCATCGAACCAGGAGAGCTTAATGGAACCATAGGACTATGAACTCTCTGACTAATAACCGCCCTAAAATCCTCACGCTTCAAGCGGTCAAGCTCTAGAAGAAAGTACGATCTATGATGGAGTTCCTCCCATGGTGGCTCAACTCCCGACATAGCCTCAATAATCACTTCATCTGAAGGGAAAACCGTATCAAAGTAGTCGTGTGCGTGAGAAGACTGTACTGCCCATGTCGACAGCACATAAGGGTCCTCCTCCTCTGTCTGCGAAGAGGAAGGACTAGGCTCTGCAACACACTTGAGATTATCTTGGTAAGCTATCATAGCTACAAGCAACAGCACGTCTATCACGACGGCTTACTCGAAGTACTCGGTGTAGGAAGAGTCCAAGGATCTTCCATATGATTTGTGCAAAAAGACACCGATGCCGTAGATGTCGAAGCCTCATCGGAACTAGATCCTATCATCAGGATCGTTGTAGGACAACTAAAGCTTCCCATGAGGGATGGATACATGCCTACACCCACACTCCCAGTTGTCGGCTGAGAGTGCTCAACGATTGGGATTGAAGTTCCCGAAGATGCAGTAATAGACGAATTCTTGAATTTCGTTTGATCAATCATTATGATCTTCCCATTATGCAAAAATCATACAACATGGAACAATGAAGAAGCAACGGCTTGCATACTGTACATCCAGTTCCTACCCAGCAAGAGATTGTATTCAAGGAGTGCATCAACCACCTCGACCTCTATCGCAACAGTCTTCCCTCCCAAATGGAATTTAAGGGAAGGAAGGATGCCGTGCAGCCTAAAAGATCTCCCATCAAATTCAATTAACATGGTCACTGATTTAGACAGCTCAGAAGAACCCAGACCCTTCTAACAGGATAAAGACATCACAGAAGCAGCAGCGCCCTCATCAATCACAATGTGCTTGACAATCATATTAAGACATTCTATGTGAATCAAAGGAGACACATAGTAGGGAAAGCAAGGCTGAAGTCCTGCGGTTTCAAATTTGATCACGGAGGAAGAATCATCATCATTCACACCAAGGGCAGAAACCAACGTCTTCCTTTGCGATGGACAACTCTTAAGCACTTCCAATGCAGACATCGCACAAGGAGTGTGGCCCAAATCCTCAACAATTGAATAGTTCTGGGCGGCTTGGGCATTTGGATTATGCCCTGAACACTTAAGGACTCCCTTAGGAATGCGAGGTGCAGTCTCAATTTTATCCATAGGTTTCTCAATACACAACGGGGACCCTAGCGGATCAGGCTCTTTTCCTGGGCTGGGTTGTGACGAACCATAATATTTCGCATGGGTCACAACTTTCGCAGCACGAACCATGTTAATGCACCCATGACCACTACTCTCTGGCGGATCATGATCATCACCAGATTAGTCATGGGACTTCGAGTTCATATTTTGATTATGTGGTAAAGGGTTAGTTAGCACAGCTGGGCCCTGTGCCAAGAATCTCGAAGCTTCCTCAATATGAGGCCACAAGTAAGTGAGGTGATCGTCCTTACATAACTTGCAAGGGAACTTAACCTTATGTTTAGCTTGTTTGTCCCCCTGAGAATTTCAGCCATTCTTGTCATTACTATTAGCATTCTCATTCTTATTCCCACCCTTTCTATTATTTTTACCCTTTTTTCTATTCCGTCTGGGCTGCTGGTTACCCTTCTGGTCTGACGATTGCACAGAAAGTACACTCGTCGTTTGCGCGGGTCGAGACGAAGCCGTAGCTTATCCCGAAGTAGATTGGTTTATTGACAATTGACTAACTTGTTTTGCAACTGAATCCGCAGGTTTCGCACTTGCACAATTCACAATGCCATTGGCATGTGGTCCAGGTTTGACTTTGGGGTCAAAACGGGAATGCGGAGCATTGGGAATAATCTCATATAACAAACCGGACTAAGCATAGATCAAGTCCAGTTCCTGTGCCCTAAAAATTTATTGTTCCTCATTCTGCACTCCGGATGTGGAAACATCCATCGCTATATATGGCAATAATGACTTGAGGAACCACTCGAGGAGGAACTCCAGTGATATAAAGGCTTTAATTAACCTCTTCCGTCTACGCCACTCTTGAATATGATCAGAGATATGTGTGGCTTTATCTTGCCAAAATGTCGACAAGATTTCAGTACCAACATCATAACACATTGGTAGCTGGAAGTTAATAGAAAAGTCATCGCAAGGTCATCGGACAAAGCGAAAGCTCCCCTATGTAACTCTATATACCATTTCGCGGCAGGCCCTATAAGGTTGCGTTGAAATAGTCTCAAATGGATTGAGTCTTGATGTAAGGAATTCGAAGAGAAACATAGGTGAAACATAGTAATGTGTTCACTCGAATCCTCTCCCGGTTTTCCCTCGAACTTAGGTATGTCCAAAGGAAGCTTGGTAGGGACAGCCGGCCAAGCTAGGTCATGAGCTACAGGATTGTTCGTCAATCTCGACAAGTCAGGAAGATTGAGTGTCACAAGGAAATGGAGCCTAGGATGATGAGTTCGATGGACCACTCCCTGATTCATATAGGTCTGATTACCACCATGGCCTTGGCCATAGTTCCCTCCTCCCATATGACCCGTATAGGGTGGCGTGGAAGCACCATAGTGTGGTGGACCTTGACTAGTAGGAGCTACAAAGCCGTAATTAGGAGATTAAGCAGGTCGTTGATACCCACCCCCATAAAGTGAAGAACCCTATCCATATTGCATCCCATAATAGGGTCCATAAGTCATCGCATGCGATGCCCCATGAGACACTCCGTAGGTAGGAAGATACGCTTCGGAAGTAGGAATATACATACCGGAAGTAGGGATATATGCCCCGAAAGTAGTAACATGACCTCTAGAAGTATGCACATAACCTCTAGAAGAAACTTGCGATATGTAAACCTGAGACACAATCGGTCTAGTACCCGTAGTATGGACCTAACTCGTAGCCATGTGCCAGCTTGAAGGACCACGCAAATAAGGCGGAGGATGAACATTTGAAGAACTAGGGACCGAGGACAAAGGAATCTAAGTAATAAGGTACGTACTATTCCCTATCATCACTCATCTCGGATCTGGTATCCTAATCGGATCGCTAACCCTAGACCTAGGAGGGATATGTGATGTAACTTCCACCACTGGGATGGAAGGTGTAATGTGACTAGTGCTCCCAAACCTCTCCGCATGGTAAGGAATGAGAGTGCCCCCAGGCATAGTGTTAGGCTCGAAATCGGATTCGACATGAAATTCCAAGTCATGTGTAGGGAAACCAGACATAGCATAACTACCATAGCTAGAGCTGGCGGGTTCAAAATGAGACTTGGTGTCCTCCGGCATTCCATACTAGTAATGTGTCAATGGGGAATCAGCCCTAGAGTGAGTAAGTCTATCATCCATGGTTCCTATCTCAGAAATCACAGGACCTAACTCAGCCAAGTCGGGTGAAGGATCGTAAGTAGGAGTAAACTCCCCATCATCTACATGAATGGGAGAAGGTGGTTCAAGAATACCTTCTAAATGGTCTCCCATGGTGTGTGAATCAATGTGAAAAATAGTCTGCCTAGACTGTCTAGGTATTTCTCCCAAAGGAGGAGAAGTAGAAGGTGAAAGTCCTGCTAAATGATGAGAACGGCAAGGAGCTGCACCCGAATCCATAATGACTCAAAAAATAGAAAAGAATCTCTATTTACGTAAACCCTAGGCCAACTATTGTGCATAGAGCAATCACTAATAAAATCTAAAGCCAAATGCAAGCAAACAAGACCTGGATAAATGAGCTCCTAAATGAAGCAGGTATGTCTTACCTAGGAGAGGCTTGAGACTCCCATACACAACAAGTGGAGGTATGTAACCAATTATTGTGGCCCTCAAATTCAACGCATAAAGCGACTGTGCTGTTCAACCCCAACCTGGTTGGGACACCCGTAGAATAACCCCTGCAAAGTACCCCCTCGATATCCTAGGTAAGGCCACTAAGGTCACCTCAATATAATCAATGCTCAAGGAGACAGTCACAGGCAGTATTGACCGTATGGGTAGGGTAGCAAAGACCGAAACTCTCGAAAGAGCCCCCAGATATGAATACAATCCTAGAAATATCTTCAGTGCTACTCAGTTATGACTAGGGGTCATCCCAATCAATAACTGCTCACACTGCCTTGTGCTTAACTCCCTTTTGAGAGGAGGATCCTGAGAAACACTGGTTATACCAAGGATTTCACACACTCACCTGGACAGACACATACATGTTGTTGTTTAGTGATCTTGGAGAATTTACTTACAATGAACTATTCCAAGATCCTAAAACCTAAGCTTGTTGGTGCACCCTAGAAAAGAAAAGAGTGTAATTCATTTTAATTTAGTGTTGATTTTAATTGGCTTTATTACTCAAAATAGGGATATGACCGTGCAACTAATGGTGTTATGATGCAACATGAAGTAAAATGCACACCTAACAATCAATGCAAATGCAATGTGTCCATGAAAACAGGGTATGCTACTATGTGAAATGCACAATTATTCTTCAAATGATGAATGCAAGCTTTCCTATATGAAGTCCTAACTAGTACTCCAAAGCAAATCTAGTGCAAGTACAATGCAAAAATGCAAAATGCAATGCATGATGATAAGCAAATGTTTTTGGAATTTTTGAAATCAAATGAGATGCAAAAAGCAAAAGAATGATTCTATGACCCCTAGACTCTGCAATCACACACAAACAGCACTCAAGCAAATCACTAAGGTAAAAGAACTTTAATGCACTAATCTCAAACAACAAATCGAAAATGCCATGAGAAGAACCTTCTTAAAAAAAAAATTAGCCTAAAAAAAAATGTTTCTGGTCAAAAACACAGGTATAAACAGACTCAGGCAGTGCCAAAGGAGACTCAACAAATATCAAACTTCACCCAACAACCAATTAACTCCCACAAAAAGGAAAAAGCAAGGGCATACGTGACTATTCGCAGTAAACCCATGTGTATACGTGGAAATCGTAGAGAAACCCGCGTGTATACGCGACTGTGAGTTCAAAACTCACGTACAGGAAGAAATTTGCATAAAATCAAGGCAAACAGACAAGCTGAGACAAACTTCACACCAATCAGACCCTACCAAGCATACATGACCACACACCCGACACAGAAACAAGAGAGAAAGAGCAATTCAAATTCATTGAATGCCGGTAAAACAACCCCCAAAGGACAACGACTAGAAACTCCCCAGCGGAGTCTCCAATTCTGTTACGAAGAGAAATTCCTATGCCTTGGGGTACCACAATAGACAGGTTGACTCTAGAAATCAATCCTTTCCAATATGCAATAGAAATTAAATGTCTAACACTAAAGGATCAGACCTCGTACCTTATTCCGGGCGGTTGAAGTAAATCCCCGTTGAGCTTTCCAACTTCAGCTTGAATTGATAGATTACTTCCTCAACAACAAGTAAACAATACAAGAATTCTATATATCATGGTGTTATATCTATTCTAGCATATATAATCAATAATGTATAAGCATTTGACATAATCCAATGGATAAAATATTCATTCAAACACACATTATTGGATAGGAAAAGATATTTCTATTAATATAAATCAGAGATTACAAGATACAACCTCTATCGGCACGTCTGTAAACCAGAGAAACTAAATCCCCCACTTGGGCCTCCACCACTTCAATCCTCCATCTCTCAATAGCAAGCTCACAACCAAAAGGAAAGCTTGGGAAGAACACAAAAGTGCTCCAAGGGACAAAGGGATGCAGACTCAAGTACAAGTTTTGGAAACAATGGACTATAGTTTCTTTGCTCTCAATTATCTCGTATGCCTTCAATGTATCAAGTGGTTCCTTAAATAGCTTTTCAAAGGGGTAATGAAAGGTCGAATCCGAGCGATCTCAAGGCATAGGGAAGGCTAGGAGTCAAGTGAGTCGGATCCATGTCAAGGAAAAATCCAAAAGGATTTGGATTTTGTACACATCTCGATGTACGTGGTTTTAGTGGTCAAACCTGCGTATATACGTGCTTATAGGTTTAAAAGTCGCATGTATCATTTTTCACATGTTTTTAGGGATGGTCAAGGAAACATCAAAGGACAAAAAATGGTCCATGGGGTCTAAGGAGTCTGTAGTGGGACAGGGGAATGCCATACAAAGTGTGATTCACTTGGAGTGGTAAAATCAGCTATAACACCCTATGCAGAGGGTGTGGAGGTTTTTGTGATATGATGTTCTCCTTCAGATGAAATTGTGAAGAGGGAGAATTTACCAGTGTGGGTGATTATCTTCCGATCCCTTCAAAACCATGGAAAGTGCAGTTGTCTCTAGTATCCGATAGAGTTGTCCTCCCAAACTCACAAAGAGGCTACAAGGTCATGATTCATATACAACATCACACTTCCACATATATGGTTGTCCTAAAAGAGCATCACATACTTCAAGTGGGGCCACATCACACAGTACCTCGTATTTGAAAAATTTGATTCCATATGGTAAGTGACATTGATGAGTAACATAAATACCTCATCCTTAGCTTAGCCAACCGATGTTGTATGGTTGCAGGTGTGGTATTATAGGAAAATACAATATCTTGATAACTTCTTATAAGATTAGTTTATTTTGGTTGTCGTAGTCAACTACAAAATGTAAGGGGATTCCCTTCACCCACATCTATGGGTGGAAGAGACATTTCTCTGCCTTTGACTCTGCAGGATCCTCTAGTTGAATCTGTGCAGTAGAAATAGTGACACAAGGTTTAGAATCAGTTATATGCTTCCCTTGATTCACGGTCATGACATTGGGTTTTGAATTGGAATCAGTATCTGATTCTAAATATTTGATCTCAGCCACCAATAACTGCTTTGAGCGACATTCATCAGTGTTGTGTTAGGGGATTTTGTTGAACTCGCACTACTTCTCAATTTCCTTCTTTGTATTTCCATTACCCTTTTATGATGGGGATTGGTTGTCCTTTCCTTTTCCAGTTTTCTTTTGGCCATGTTTTCCCTTTCCTTGATTCTGCAATGGATTCATAGGTCCAGATTCTTGCTTATTCTTTTGTTGAAATTTCTCTTCAATTTTGATAGCCTACCAATATGCCGCTCTTGATGAAGACATGTCCAAGAAATCTATCTCTATTTCTATGTACTGATGTATTCCATTGTGATATTTTAGTACCAAGTTCCACTTGGAGTCCTTGATAGCCAACTTTGTGCCCAAGGTATGGATATTTTTGTTTACTCTTACACCGTTTGGTCCCTCTCTTAACGTAAAATGGTCCATTTTGTGTACTAGTCAACATAGTTTCCCACAGTGTAATATTTTTCTTTGATGACATTTATGAAAGAGGCCAAAGTAGGATTGGCCTCAAACATTACAGACTCATGTGATGAGTTTTTCTCATAATAAGTATCCCACCAGTTTTTGACATGGAGGACTTCCCTAAGGAGTGCATAGGTGATCTTTTCCCTGTTGGAAAAACTATGGACAAATAAATACCCTTCTAGAAAATTCAACCACTTATCTAGGGAATCAACATTAATTTGGAATTAGGTTAAATGAATATCAAATTTAACGTGTACCTTGAATGGATTTTCATATTTGAAACAACTTGCCATTGAAGGTGCATCTGCCATTGTCGGTATTCGTTGAAGGATCTGGGAAAAATTATCCATCATCTCGTTCCTCTGTCACGTGAGGACTTCCTTGAGCAACAACTTGATAAGATATCCTTCTTCGAAATATCTCTTTTCTTCCACCATGGGAGGCCACTTGGGGTGGCGAGAATGGTATTCCCCAAGTGAAACTAGTTCAAGACCCAACTCTTTGTACCCTAGCCTCGTCGGGCACATGCACCGAGAAACAATCAAAGAGAATATTTCTCTGATACGACTGATACAGATTTATGTGAGAACTAAATGAAAGAGAATATATATATGCACATACACATATATATGGAAATAAACAAATTCATACAATAAACTAATATTCTATTAAATGAATGAAACATAACAGATTGTAAATACAACAACTAGAATGGCAGTAGCTATCTCTAAGAAGAGATGTGGCTACTAAGCTCATCTATGCTAAGATGAATACAAAATGAAGATGAAAGGGCCTAATTATAATAATCATAAGGTCAATATCCATAAAATTCCAAAACATAACCCTTGAAGATGAACTGTCATAAAGTTTGTGGCCCCAAGGTGGTTAGTTGAACAATCAACTTCCTTGGGTTATAACTTTTGCATATGATCTCTGATTTGGGCGCTCAATATCCCATTGGAAAGGTCTATCCAAGATTTACATATTTCAATTAGGACTAAATGATTACCATTGGAAAATTTTACACCTCAAATTACCAAAAAACGTTGTTTAAGGCCTCATAATGACCTAAGAAGTTTAGGACCCAAAAAACCACAGAAAAATCACTAGAAAACTGCCAAAATGGACAATTATTTTGAGCCATGAAATAGGTGGGTGGCCACCAATATCCATATGGATCATCCTTGAAATTTGGGAACTACTCAAATATAGTGGCTAGACATGTGTACCCTTTGAGATCCTAGCTAGGATATGAACCATTGCATACGAGCTTGCTTTGCTCGGTTGCATGAAAGTACATAATGTGTTTCATGTGTCCTTATTGAAAAATTATATACCTAATGATAACCATGTAATTGATTGGAATGTGATCCATTTAATTAGAGTGAATAATGTATTTCTTTGTTGATATATATACATGGTACTAATCATGTGATCAAATGAACTGTGATCCAAGTGGAACTGGAAGGGAATTTTTGGGTACTAGTTGTTGTCATTTTCGGCAACAAGGTCAAGCTTATTTGGAATCAAGAAATTAGGAAGGTAAATATATAATGGACCCATTGTAGTCCCGGGGATGCAACTTGGGAACCGAAAGATGTATGAGGGAAGCATACCCTCATTCATTTTGAAATTTTTTTGCTGCAGCACATATGTAATAATAAGAGTAGCCATTTACCATTTTCAATGTAAAAAATCCATTTTGTAGCATCATCTAGTTAAGCTGAAAGATATCGATGAAGATAAATCTCTTGGAGAAATTTTAAGAAGCAATTCCAAAAATAATATCTCTCTAAACACTACTATGATAAGAATATGGAGGAATTCTTTGATCTCAAGTTGGGAAGCATTACAATGGAATCTTATGAGAAAAATTTCCTAGAACTTCAAGTATGTTGAATTTGTCAAAGATGAGAAGGTAAAGATTCAAAGGTTCCTAAGTGGTATACCAAAATTTTGTAGAGATAACCAATATGATAGACCAAAGAATCCTAATGAATCCATATGGAAGGAAAAACATCTATATGAGCATAATAAGTGCAAGGATCCATATCAGAAGAATTAGAAGGACATGAAGAAGAAAAAGAAGGAGATGACAAAGAAAAGATTCGATCCTTCAACATTCAGAAACATATTTTTTTATCAATAAGGACAACCAAGGGAAGAGCATTTGGATGAAATACTCTATATTGAATGTTATATATGTAATATAAATCATTTTGTCAATTAATTCCCATGTAAGAAAAGTAACATTCATAACAAGCAAGAGGCCGCAATGGATGTAGATGTTGGTGGAAGCATCAAAGAATCTATGTAGCCTTGGATGGAAGGAAAAATGATCACCAATACCGAATGATTGAGGTAAAAGGTAATATTTCTTATAAAACCATAGCTATTTTGATTGATTATGGAGATAAATGCTTACACTGCACCTAACCTAGTTTATAAATGTTATTTGAAGAAAATTAATCTTGAGATAGAAATCCTAATACTTTTATCTACCAGAACTAAGAGAAAAATCACAAAAGTTGTAAGAGAGTGTCCTTTAGAAATAAAAAAGACTAAAAACCTTTCCACACTTAAGCATCATACCCTTTGGATAATATGATGTATTGATTGGAAAGGATTATTTGGACGCCCATCATGCCATACTTTATTGTCATAACAAAACATATACTTGTTTGAATGAAGAAGGAAATAGAGTGATAGTCAAAGTTATACCTAGACCCATATCTTAGAGGTGAATCACAACTTTGTAGATGAATAAGTGTCCCAACAAAGGGTGTAAGTTGTATGAAACTCACGTGGAGAAGCCAAATGAAGGAAAAGAGCCAGAAAAGCAAGACTATCCATTGCTAAAAGAGTTTGCATATGTATTTCAAGAAACACTAGGAATTCCTTCTAAGAGAGAAATTGATTTCTCTGTCGATTTGGTGCCAATAATTGTACCTTCATATAAACAACCTTACAAAATTATTATTGAAAAATTTATATACTTGATAGTAACCATGTAATTGATTGGAATGTGATCTAGGTAATTAGAGTGCATAATGTATTTCTTTGTTATATATACATGTATATACATGATACTAATCATGTCATTGAATGCACTATGATCCAGGTGGAAAAGAAGGGGATTTTCTGGTACAATCTATTTCCATTTTTTGCAGCAAGGTCAAGCTACTTCAGAATTGAGAAATCAGGTAGGTACAGGTCTAATGGACCCATTACAATCTCGAGGATGTGAATTGGGAGCTAGAAGATGCCATGAGGGAAGCATACCCTCATCCATTTTGAAATTTTTATGTTGTGGAACGTATGTAATAAATATTCATCGAGGGTGATGCTTTGTTTTAAGGGGGAGGAGGATTTCATACACTGGTTGCTAAGCCTCGAAATTATGAGCGTTTGTTTGTTAATATGACTTTGAAATTTGGCATTTCTGTTGGTGTTGTTGTTGTTGGTGTTTTTGTTGTTGTTAAATTAAATAAACAATTGTCTCAATATATACAACTAAAAGTGTATGGGATTCCATGGAATCCATAGTGTGAGGATGAATGGGGACATTCCTTGCACTTTGGAACTTGTTTTTGGTTCATCCTGGTTCATATTTGCACCTTGGTTCATTTTAGAGTTGTTGGGCACCCAAACATTGTACAACGAACTCTATTTTTTATTAGTTTGGCCTATGGAGTTACTATTGCACCTTATTCATGCCTTTGTGGGTCCCCCTTTCATAATGCACCCTCCTTGGATGAGAGATACTCTTTTTTCAGCCCCTTTTTCACTAAGGTTCCCTCTCCCTATATTCTAGGAGTTGTAAGCTATATTTTAGCTTCCACGTCCTTTATTTTTTCCTCTACCTCCAAAAGTGTGCCCTTTATCCCTAAATCTAGCTCAAGTTCCCTATTTTCGTGCTTATAGGTCATTGATGATCCTATTGGACCCACTCTTCCACCCCTCATGACTAGTGTTCCCTCCTTGAGATATTTGTGGCCCCCACTCCTTGGTTTTTGGTAAATCCTCCTCAAGGTGCTAATATGGGAAGAGATTCTCCTAACTAAGTCACCAGTCCACTAATTTTAGTTATGTATCCATGACAAAGCCTAAGCTTACCTCTCTTTAATTCAAGTCGATCCCCTTAGGTTAGATTTGACCTCCTTGTGCTATAAATTCATATGCTCTCTCCTTGTTGAAGCTAATCATGAGCTTTGGATCACTTTAATCATGCTATATCATTATATTATGAGTGTTGACAATATTGATACTATGCTGAGACTTAGTGTCTAATGTGGGATTCTATCAGAGATTTAGTCTAGTGGGTTGATTATCTTGCTTCCATAAGTTCACTCTATAGGTTGAGGTTCTCGCACAGGAGGTTGGGAAATGGGATGATGATATTATAAGGGATGATTTATGTAATTTCCCCTTTTTGTAAATTTCATCAAAATGGACGATTCTTCAATTCTTTCACAATGTACTCAAATTCACCTTCTTACAACTCCAGTTATATGGATTCAATTGATCCAAAATTCCTCCAATTGATTTCAAACTTGGTGAGGAAGGTCCTGAGGGGTGATGGGACATATCAGAACATCTATGATACATATAATCAACTGATATACCCAACCATGGTATTCAATTTGCAAGGGAATAAGTTTTGGTACAAGACTAGTCAATTTGGGAGGTGGAAATCCTACCTGGGTCCTGCAACAAATCTCTTCACAACAATGTACAAACTTCACTAATGGTGGGTATGATACTTGGATATTTTATCAGAAATTAATTAAATTATATTTGAACCATCATATGTGGTTTTGGATTCTAATAGGTATCCAAGGGAACTCCATGAATTTACTAGTAATTTTGAGATTCCAACCCCCAATGTAGATGACTCCAAATAGCTCCAAATGATCTCGAATTGTACCAGAAGGTGTATGAATGATATAATAAATTAATTATAATTTTAATTGGTATATTATTTCCTTCCAATTACTTCTTAAAGTATATATCAAATTCTTAATAAGATAGATGCTTTAACTAGCAATTTTGGGGCTCAAAACCCCCCTGGGTAATTGTCGGAATAGTTTCCCAAATGTGTAGAAAATCACTCTAATTATCAAATTAAATCATGGTATGTGTATAATAAATGATCAAAGAACCATATTCATAACCAATCGAACTCCCATTTCTGTTATCACTTCTTTCAATCATATATAAAAAACTAGTTTTGGACCCTTGGGGAAATGAGATGTAGTTTGCTCCAATTGCTATGAAATTCAACCCAATGGCGACAAATTATCATTTAATGAATATTAAACCCATAATATTATTTAATTACAGCCCATCCATTTATAAATCAACAATATTTTACACATCCATTCAAATCTATCAGTATTATAAGAGTTTACAACAAGGAGGTGGGGGAAATGGCACTATTTCTTTATTATTGATCAATAATACATAAAATATATTGGAATTTCAGAATCATAAATTTCTGAGAATAGATATAATATTATTTACATCAGAATAAAAAATTATGGAGCAAGAGGAGCTCCCTCAAAAAGATAAATGGCTCACCAAGTGCGCCTCACTCCACCGGGCTGAAATATGGTGAAAGAATGTGAGATGGGAGGGGGAATGAGTTGACTCCTGAAGTTTCCATGAGATGATATAGATGCACCTATATATTATAACTCCATTTAATCTCCTTGAAATAACTGAGTGGCGTCTCCAATCACCAATTAGGATGGGAATCTTTCACCCTCGAAATTGTCTCAAGCATGAACTAGTCACTCACTAGCTCTCTCTCCTCACAACAACAAATTTAAAACTGATAAAAAATATCCTTATCATGGTTTCTCCCTGTATTTTATAAACATTAATGGTCTCCTCAGCTTCCAAATAATTCCATAAACCAAATCAAATTCGAATTGGTGTGGCTTCTCATGCTATGCCATGTGGGATCTCTTTTCACCTTCTATCTTCTCCCAAATTGAGTAGGAACCCATTGGGATTATCCAAATCACATGAGAGATCTATTGGATGCTCTATTTCAACATGATTTGTTATATATGTCATATCTAAGCCTTAATATCTTACTTGTGTCATAGATGTCATAGAATCTCCATCATTGGTGTCATAGATGTCATATGTGTAAGGGGAATCTAGCCAAGTGTCCATAAAACTCCCCATTTGGCTCTTCCTTGCTCATATAAGTTACACCTCATCCAAAATTTGACCTATTAAGTATATGGAAAAGTATATTAACCTTATAATCCATCCAAAAACATTAGGCTTCCCATATATTTGAATTTTCAAGAGGAGGATACCATTTAACATACGAATTCTAGCTTGTATGGGTCCCACATCCTCCATGTGTCTTCATGATCAATTGCCACTTTTATTTTCCATTGTATTTATTTATTTATCTCCTTTATTAATTATTTATTCTTGTATAATGGTCAAAGATCATTTATTGTTCCCCTTATTTCAAATCTCAAAGCTTTCACCCCCAACCTAGGAAACTAGTGATTTTCCTCCTTGGCAATTATTTGACCTTTAGCATCAATTTGAAAACTTTCATGAATATGGAAGATGTGATTTTTCCATTGTGACCCAATGCAAAATTTGGGACATTACAAATCCTCCCTTCCCAATATTTCTTGTCCTCAAGCAATTTCAAACATGGTTATTGAAGAACCTGCTTTATGTATGATTCTTTGATGTTGCCACTGAGCTGCCCACCTTCAGTCTTTGAGATTCCATGAATATTTTAGAGAGGAACCACCATGATTTTTACTGCACTACTCTGATTAACATCACCTTATTAAGTGGGGAATCCATGTCCCATACTTCTTGTTTTCCAAATAATTTGAAATCAATGGGACTAAAAACTATCCCAGGGTCCCATTGCTTGCAATGCACTCCAACAATTAAGAGTGCTCTCCAACCCATACCATTAGGAAAGAGAATTCCCAGATCCCATTTTCTTGTATGCATTATTCCAAACATCATGATTACATAATATATATCATCAAAGTATATAACAACATAATAAAAATGTACATCAAGGAGGTGCCTCACCAAAAAATCATGAAAGTGCTTATACCTCCCAGTGAGTAGACTACCATTTGCCAAGTGCATACATGCTTCAAGTGACCAATCAAATCTGCTCCAATGACATAGGTGAGGATCCCATGTCCTATAATGCTTTTCCAAAAGGTTGTGATATGCATCAGAATATTCAGCCATGTATTCTTTCATCGAAGAAGTGGATGAAGAATCTCCACTCAAATCTGAACCAAATAATGAACAAGAAAAACAAGGAGACTTCAAATGACTCAAATAAGTCTCACCCATACTGTTATCACTAAATTTGAACCTAGAATACTAAATTTCAAGCTTAGAGAAATATTAATAATAAATAAATATGATTGAAAATCAAATTTATAATAGTGAAAGTAGGTAATCAAAGAAAAAAATAACAAAAGATTAATAATATCAGACTTATTTTGATTTAACAAAATAAAAAAATAAGAAAAACATAAAAGAAAACTAGGGTAAAAATAACATAAGTTTCCATAGTAAAGAATAGGGTAAAACTAGGATAATGAACAAATGGAAACATTAAGAAAAATAAAAATAAAAACCTAAGATAAACACGAAAAACAGCCCTAGAAATAACATCTGGCTTCGACTGGGGATAAATCTCTCCTTGTGAGGCTTTAAGAACATTTTGACCTGTGCCTTCCAAAATCTGCTAAAATCATAATTTCTGTCTTATTGGGGTGGAGTCTTATTCATGAAACTGAGATGATATATACACTGAAAATGTACAATAACCATCTGCAACTCAATATGTGTGGAAACATTTTAAAAAACTTCCATTCACTGGACCTGCAAATTCTTCACCACTCAAGTTCTGTAAGACAAAAGTATTATCTCCCAAAATCTTAACCACTGTAAAAGATCCTATCCATAGATTGTCAAATTTTCCATGCTTATCGTTATCTTGCTTTCATGCATCCCACCTGAGAACAACATCACCAACTGCAAAAACATCCTTTTTAATTTTCTGATCAAAACTTTCTTTTACCTTTTTTGTGCATCTCAATTGCATCCATAATGGCTTCTCTTTCTTGCTGCAACTAGATTATTTGAAACATTCTTCTTCTTATATCATCAGTTTACTCTTTTATTTCCTACAAAAACTTAATTACTAGGGAAACTAATTGAACAGGAAACAAAGCATCAGCTCCATATACTAACTAAAAAGGGGATGCCCCAATTGATTTCTTTATAGTTACTCTATCAACCCAAAGAGAAAATTCTAGTTTGGTATCCCAACTCTTTTTATTTTCAAAAAACATTCTCTTAATATTGTTCACAATACTTTTATTACTGGATTCTACCAATACATTACCTTGTGGGTAATAAGGTGTGGACTGTTCCAAGCTAATGTTATTTTATTCACAAAAAATCACCATCTTTTTTTACTTGAAAGCTGGGGTATTATCAGTAATTAATTTCCTAGGACATCCAAATCTGCTCAGAATATTATCTTGAAGGAGATTAATTATAACTTGATTAGTTGCTCTTCTTATGGGGATTTCCTCCACCCACTTAGTGAAAAAATCAGTAGCAATTAAGATCCATCTGTGATGACCACTAGAAGGGGGATGAATTTCTTCTATAAAATCTAAACCCCATTGTTGGAATGGAACATTTACTGCTATAGGTTTCAAGGGTAAAGACTGTAATTTATGCTTACCTACAAACTTTTGACACTCCACACAAACTCTGACCTAATGATATACATCTATAAACAAGGTAGGCCAATAATATCTTGGTCTTACCAAGGAGAATCACAATACCTACTGTTCATGTATTTGTAACTTCTTAATGTATTCACTTGTTGCTTTTATGTATTGTACACTGATGTTCCTATCGGGAAGTATTTGTAATGTAATTGAGTCATGTCATACCCCAATGTTCCTATTGGGAGAATCAATAATGTAAACAAGTCATGTAAAGTCATAGAGGGTAACCCTCCTTATTGTTCAAGGGTTAAATTCCCCACAGTTTCGAGGCACTAGGGTTATTAGACTATCCTAGAGAAGTCGGCCCTAGGTGAGTTAATGTAAGTTGGGTCATTATTACCCTAGTTGTGGTTACTCAAGCCTACATAATTGAGTTAGGATTACTAGAGCCTACATAATAGAGTCAAATATTAAGTGAACAAAAGAATATAATTAGAGAGTGAGACTCTCTATTTATCACATACACACTCACTCACTAGAGCGCATGGGTGAGAGAGAGAACAGCTATTGGAGATCATCTTTTCTGTCTTTGGGTTTTACTGCTGCCATTGGTGCTCATTCTATCTCTGAGGAAGTTGCGAGGTTTTATCCTTTATGGTTTCCCCAAGGAAAATTCTTTGCATCTCTTGTCTCTTGTGATTATTGTTGTGCATGTTATTCTCTCAGATAAGATCCTAAGATCATATTGCTTAAACGATAAAAATCTAGCTAACCTGAGAAGAAGAAACTGTGCAGCTATAGAAGCTATGGATTCTTACTTTTTGGGTCTCTCTCCACAATCCATCAGCAAAAGAAGGCTAGGCTAACTCTCCATTGAAGGGCGCATCTTTCTATCAAAGCAAAATTTGATTTTGGGCATTTGTAGTTTTTGTTGTGGGAAGTTAGGGGTTTCTACAAAAGAGGAATTATTGAGTGAGCCTGGCATAGGATTACTCTCCTCATCAAAATCAAATTTTAGAGACTTGGGTTGATATTTTTGGTTGCGTGAAACTCCAAGAAAGTCAAACCTTAGTTTGACCCCAGGCCGGAAAAACCCTAAAATACTAAAACTAGTAGTTTTGGTAGATTCTCTATATCACGATATTGGAGAAGTATCAGGAGCCAAAAACTTCACAGTTCGAAGATAAATTCCTAATGTACACTGTGTAAATGTTTCAGCCTCATATTTTCTACATTCTGGGAGATATGATTCCTCCAATTCAGGATTCATCCCTAAACAGGACACCTAGGGAGAATTGCAATATCTCGGGCTACAAATACCCAAACAAAAATTCGCAAGATTTTCCAGATAGGTCACGGATTTTAATTTCTGTGGTAAAAGTTTCAGACCCTGAAGATGAAACAGTGACACATTGCAGTCCGTACAACTTCTCTATGATGAAAAATTCTGAAACAAGTCACCTTGGGAAAACGCTCATAAGTACCAATTGGTGAAACCAATTCTAGTAAAACATGTGGTGTTGGAAAGAGGATAGAGGAGGTTACCTCAGTAAAAAATTTCAGACATAGAGGCATAGTGATTTTGGAGATACCCCAGAAACAATATAAGGAGTTTCTGCAGAAGAAATTGGAAAACTAGGGTTTCCTGTTCTACTAAGCTTCCCTCCATTGTTTTCACAAAAGGAGTACATTGGACAGGTGACCTTTAAGAGGTCTATCTTTCTATCCAATCATATCTAAAATATTCCAAGTTTTTAAAAATAAGGTTTCTCTGACAAGCCCTAGATCAGCCAGCTCCGAAACCAGGATAGATGCCCCAAATCGGTAAGATCTAATCTTTTGCTATTTATAGTTGAGGTTCTCATTTCAAGATGACTAATCACACCAGATTGATGACAAGCTTGGTGAGGATCTCACTATTTATTGAAGGAAATGAATTGGACAACTCCATAAGTAGAGAGGTTCTAGTTCCAAAGGGAGATGAGGCTAAAATCCTTACACAAGAATAACTTGGTCAAGGCAAAGAAGATCATTGCTGATTCAATCAGGGATCACCTTATACCACAAGTGCATTCCCTAAAGAAACCTAAAGAGATGTTTGATTCCTTTACCAAGCTATTTGCTAGGGAAGAACATAAATCAAAAGATGACTTTAAGAAACTAGTTGAAGAATGTGAAGATCCAGAATGCAAAGACCATACAGTCATACTTTACAAGGGTCTCTCAAATCAAAGAACAAATTGAAGCAATAGAAGAAGAAGTGGAGAATGTAGAAGTTTTGATAGCCACCTTAAATGGCCTCCTGATATCATGGGATTCATTCATTTGAGGAATGTTTGCAAGAAGGAAGTGATTACTTTTAGTAGACTTTGGGAAGATTACACATAAGATCAAGCTTGACCCATAATAAGAGAAGAGAAGATGGGAGCAACTAAATATCAAGCTCTCACCATCCAAAGAAGATCCCTCAAGCGATGAGGAATACAAAGGACTCAACTCTTGAAGAACCTCTTATCCATCTTATCATCTAGATAAGAAATGATGAATGAAGAATATGATGAAGCTGAAATCTCAAGAAGGAGTCTACCCACGAAAAAAAAAGATAAGTATTCAATTGTCATTTTATGATATTGTTTTGTTATGCATTTGTTTATATTTAGTTGATGTATTATGCATGATATAATGTTTGAATTAATGACAGTATACTACTAATATGCATGTGATGGGTAAGTATCTCATGGTGCTATACAACTCTCCATTTCTAATTATCTAGAATGAAACCTCTTTGCTGACATATTGGATTAGTGCACAATCTCAATGTTGTCTTGATAGTGATGGAAGGCATCTAGAAATTTTTTATGAGATATGGATGAATGTTTTATTGGCTAGAATAGTTTCATGATTATATCTTAATGCAAAAGAATTTTTCATTATGAACATACCTTATGAAATGTTTCTAACCATACAACTAATGCATTTGACTTGTAGGAAATATCATGTACAATCACCTACAAGAAAAGAAGGATGATACTTGTTCTGAAGAACAAGTGACGACAATTTAAGAAAGAATCCAAGATGAAGAATAATATGATGATACTTTCAAAGAAAGAAAGAAGTCTTAGATACAGTGCAGTTATGCAGAACCTTCCAGCTATGAATAAGTAGCCAAAAGAAAGGGAAGGAGAGTACCAGATCATGAAAAATGATGTGTAGGAGGAAGTATCAAGATCTGAAGGGAAGTCTGTAATGTCTTCCATATGGATCTACAAGATCCAGCATGTATTAGATGACAACATCATGGGATACAAGGTAGGATGAGTTGCACAAGGCTTCTCGTGGAAAGAAGGCATAGACTACAAAGAGAGATTTGCATCCACTGGGAGTTGAGGAACATGATAGGAAAAATCATGTGTGCAAATTAAATAAGACCTTATACGAGCTCAGAAGACACCCATGGGATAACACATACATGAGGAGCTTGATGAATATCTAACCCTTTGCTACAAGGTTAAAGTTGAAAGCCTATAGAGGATGACAAGCTCACAAATGTGTAAGAGAAGAACATTTTCAAGATAGAGGATCTTGGTATCCATTGACCCTAGATGGATACATAGAATAATAGTAGCAAAGGAAGCTACTTGTCACTCTAGTATAGGATACATAGAGTACAAAAGGCAAAGGGAGAATAATGCCCTGCTTCAGAGGGAGTGACTGCAAAAGATCCTGAGGCTCAACATGGTACAATGAGATGTACAGTTTACTGAAGGCTCTAGGCTTTACTGAGAGTAAAGCATATTTCAACATTTGTTTCAAGGTTGAAGGTGGAATACTAGTGATGCTCCTGTTATATGTCGATGACTTCTTCCTGACAAAAAAGAGGAACTCATTAAATTTTCAAGAAGAAGACTTGCTACCGAGTTTGAGATGAAGGACTTGGGGATGATGCATTACTTTCTAGGAATGGAGGTGTGGTAAAATGCGGATGGAATCTCCCTGGGACAAGGGAATTATGCAGTAGAGATCCTGAAGAGGTTCAAGATGATGGATTGCAAGGCCATGACCACACGTATGGAATCAAACATGAAGCTATTGAGTGTTGCTTCATTAGAGACGGTTGATGCTACGATGTATTGTAGGATGATTTGTTGCTTGATGTACCTGACAAATACAAGACCAGATATTTGCTTTGCTGTGAAAACATTGAGACATGTTCACCTGATGGTTGCAAAGCATGTAGTGAGGTACCTGAAGGGTACAATTGAGTATGGGCTCAAGTATGATATGAATCAAAAGATTAACCTGGAGGGTTTTGTGGATTTGTATTGGGTAGGAAGTGCCATTGATAGGAAGAGCACTTTGAGGTGTTACTTCAGTATGAGATCAGATGTGATCTCTTGGTTTAGTAGGAAGGAGTCCTGTATGGAACTGAGTACAACCGAGGGAAAAATATGGTGCCACTTGCTCAGCTATTTGGGAGGTAGTATGTTTCTTTTGAAAAATACTATTTGATTTGATTGATTTGACTTGCATTTTTGTATGATGTAGAGAGGAGCAGTGACGCTCTAGTTTGTGATCCAAATCGATATCTCTCGAAAGAGGGAGTTTTAGCATAGCTAGTGAGACAGGTTGTTTGAGCATAAATCCTAGCGAAGCTTGTAGGTTTCTCTGACGTAATCATTCCTATAGGTTGTCCTCGTATGTAATCGGTCCTGGTGAAGCTCACAGGTTATCCTTGGACGTAGTCAGCCCTGATGTTATTCTATGCTCGAAATGGCCAGAGTGAAGTTTGAATACTTTAGTGAGAAGCTTGGTGCTCTCCAGATCGAGGTTCCCTCCAAAGGGAAGTGGTCAATTCGAGAGCCCTTCTCACATGGATGTAGGATTGGTTCCTCCCATGGTCAGATGTAAGTGAAGAGCCCTTCTACCATGAATGTTGGTTGGTTCCTCTCATGGTCAGATGTAAATGCAGATCCTTTCCGACATGAATGTTGGATTGGTTCCTCTCATGGTCGGATGTAAGTGCAGAGCCTTTCCGACATGAATGTTGGATTGGTTCCTCTCATGGTTGAATGTAAATGTAGATCCTTTCTGACATGAATGTTGGATTGGTTCCTATCATGGTTAGATGTAAGTGTAGATCCCTTCTGACATGAATGTTGGATTGGTTCCTCTCATGGTCAGATGTAAGTGTAGAGCCCTTATGATATGAATGCTGGATTGGTTCCTCTCATGGTCGAATGTAAGTGCAGAGCCTTTCTGACATGAATGTTGGATTGGTTCCTCTCATGGTCGGATGTAAGTGTAGAGCCTTTCTGACATGAATGCTGGATTGGTTCCTCTAATGGTCAGATGTGAGTGTTGGGCCTTTCTGACATCGATTCGGGATGTGTTCCTCCCATGGTCATATGTGAGTGTTGGGCATGCCTTTTTGACATGTATGTTGGATGTGTTCCTTGCATCATTAGATGTAAGTGTTGGGCAGGCCTTTTCGACTGTGTCAGATATAAGTTCTAAAGAAGATGAAGACCTACATGAAGGCTAGGCCTACAACCAGCATGCAAAAGGGTTGGCTCTGTAGAACTTCCTATGACGAGAAGAATTGAGAGATAGCACTAGTTGATTGAGATAGCAGTGATGATGATGATTTAGTGATGATCCAGCTTTGATGATGATCCAGTGATGATCCAACTTTGATGGTGATCCAGTGATGATCCAACTTTGATCATGATCCAGTGATGATCCAAAGAAGAAGACTTGTATTGATGTATTGTGTCAAGAAAATACCTTCCTAGTTAAGAGGGAGTGTTGATGTATTGGTAACTTCAGAATGTATTCACTTATATATTTTATGTATTGTACCCCGATGTTCCTATCAGGAAGTATTTGTAATGTAATTGAGTCATGGCATACCCCGATTTTCCTATCAGGAGAATCAATAATGTAAACAAGTCATGTAAAGTCATAAAGGGTAACCCTCCTTATTGTTTAAGGGTTAAAGTCCCCACAGTTTCAGGGCACTAGGGTTATTAGACTCTCCTAGAGAAGTCGGCCCTAGGTGAGTTAATGTAAGTCAGGTCATTAGTACCCTATTTGTGGTTACTCGAGCCTACATAACTGAGTTAGGATTACTCGAGCCTACATAACAAAGTCAAATATTAAGTGAACGAAAGAATATAAATAGAGAGTGAGAATCTCTATTTATCACACGCACACACTCACTCACTGGGGCGCATGAGTAAGAGAGGAGAAGCTCTCTTAAGTGAAAGAGAGATAACAACTGTTGGAGATCATATTTTATGTCTTTGGGTTTTACTGCTACCATTGGTGCTCATTCTATCTCTGAGGAAGTTGTGGGGTTTTCTCCTTTATGGTTTCCCCAAGAAAAATTCTTTATGTCTCTTATCTCTTGTGATTATTGCTGTGCATGTTATTCTCTTAGATAAGATCCTAATATCATATTGCTTAAATGATAAAAATCTAACACCTGCTATATATATTCTCCTCATTATGCTCTGTTGCAACATCTTGCTCTAAATTTTCTTCCATCAAATGGAGATCTAATACTTGACAATTTGATTCTACTAGAAGCTTAGCTAAACCCTTGCCTTTCACCAGCTTAGTTGGTTTAATATCCATGTTGTATTCCATAACCTTTTCTATCCATCTGTCTCTTTTCCCTTCGCTATCACGTTGTACCAGGATTTCCTTAACTGTCGAACTTGGAACATATGCCGAAATTTTAGAATGTAAAACATAAATTCTAAAGAACTTAAGAGATTTAAACAATGCATATGCTTTCTTTTCCATTGGATTATATTTAAGCTTTGAATCTCTTAATGTTTTACTAAAGAAAGAAATCTATTGTTCTAAGCCATCTGAATTCTTTTGCAGCAAAACAACATCTATGGTATCTTTAGATGTAAATGAAAAAAACTGCAAAACCCTTAGTATAATATGGAGCTATCAACACTAGTGCTTCTATCAATGCATGCTTCATCCTTTCAAATGACTGTCTAGCTTGATCTAACCATTTAAATTCCCTGTCCTTCTTAAGCATCTTAGTGATATGTTTAATAATTTCTGCAAAATTAGGAATGAACCATCTTAAAAAATTAATTTTCCCAATGAAAGATTGAATTTCCTTTGTATCTCTAGGAATAGTGATTTTTATAATGGATTTTACTCATTCTGGATATATTTTGATTCCTTCAGTAGAAACAATGTGCCCCAACAACTTACCCTCTTTCATAGCAAAATGAGATTTCTTTGGGTTTAATGACAAACCAAATTTTTGGCACTTAGTAAAAACCTGTTTTAGATGCTTCAGATGTTCATCATTAGAATTGGAGAACACTGTGATATCATCTTGGTATATTACTACAAATTTTTCATTTCCCCCCATAAAGGCTATGTCCATAGCCCTCTAGAATGTAGCACCTGCGTTCATAATCCAAAAAAACATTTTATCATACATAAATGTTCCCCAGGAGGTTGTGAATGTTGTTTCTTCCCTGTCCTCAGGTTGTATTGCAATCTGGTTATAACCAGAAAATCCATCAATCATTGAAATTCTCTGAGAACCTACAACTCTCTGCAAAATCTGATCAATTTTAGGCAATGAATAATTGTCTTTTAGGAAATATCTATTCAAGTTGCGAAAATCCAAACAAAGCCTTATTTCTCCATTTTACTTACATATTGGCACAAGGTTGGCAATCCAAGATGAATATCTAAGAGGTACAATAATTTTTGCATCCAACAATTCTTTTACCTCTTTTTCAATTACTGGAAGCAATATTGGATTAAGCCTTCTAAGTTTCTGTTTAAAAGGCTTAGTATTTGGTTTCAACAGAATTTTATGCTAAATTATGCTAGTGTCATAATTTCTTAAATCTTCATATGACCAAGCAAAAATGTCCACAAATTCTTTCAACAAACTGATATATTTTTTTCTTTTCTCCCTCTGACAGTACCTTCGACATCTTAATCATTTTGGGTTCATCTTCAAAACCAATATTAATCTACAACATTTTCTTCAGTGGTCTACAACGTGGGTTTCAACAGAGTGTCATCTTTTGAGAACAACCTCTCAAGTGGAACAAGTCCCTTAAGAATGAAATTTCCCTTTAACTCAACAATCTTAGTCAACAATTGAATCTTTTGTATAAGATACATTTTCAACCAAATCAACATCTTGATCTTGATCAACTAAATCATTAGCAAATTCACCTGTTAATTCCAAAAAATATTTTATCTCCTGATCATCATGAAAGACCTTCCAGTGTTTGATGTCATCTGGGACAGATGGCCTGTATCTTACATCAATTTGATATTTCAAATGTGTTAACTTTGGAACCCTGAAATAAGCTGCTGCCAAAGCTAAAGAATCTGTTGTTTCATTATACTCTCTTGGGACAAAATTTATGTTGAAAGCTAAGAAGAAATTATCTATCAAATCCGACACCTCATTTCTATATACTTTCAACAAATGTTGCTTTACCTTGTAAATATTATTGAATTTCTGAATTACTAATTCAGATTCGCCAAACACAACAAGCTCTTGAATATCCAAATATTTTTCTACTCTCAATCCAAGAATCAATGCTTCATACTTAGCAGTATTATTAGTTGTTTTGAATTCCAGCTTGTACATGAGAGAAATAATTTCACCTCCAACTGAAATGAGTACAACACCTTCTCTTTCTCCCTCCTTACTTGATGAACCATCAAAATACATTTTCCATAAACCATCTAGTTTTTCTTTCATTTTCTGAACTGGAATATCTTTGTGCACTTGTAAAACCCCTTCAAAATCATCACTTAATTGCAGCATACAAGAACCCAAGTTCTCCTCTATTGAATAAATTGGATGATTATTGGGATTTTTACTATCACTTACCAAATACACCATTTGTACTTCTCTGTAGAGTCTCCTGTATTCTCCTCCAAACACTGGAATTGTGGCATAAGAAAGGTACATTTCAAGAGTTCCTCCCACTCTTTTTTCCCAATATCTAGATAACAGCATGCCAAATTTAGGAGAAATATCTGCTACAACTAAATCCATCAGTACACTATTCATAGGTATCTGTGTTAAATTCACCACAAGATCTTTGATAACTCCAATACACTTCACTTCCCTAGAATCAAATGCATACAAGTCATGATATGGTTTGGTAACATTCAACCCTAAAGCTTCCATGAATGCTTTTGGCATGAGGTTATGTGAAGCTCCTGAATCAATAATACAATTATGTAACAACTGCTCATGAACTATAAGAGTTACATAAAAAGGATGAGGATATTCTGAATTGTCATCAGGATGATAAAAGGTTTTAGAACCCACAATGATGGTAGGATTTTCATCCTGCAAATTAATTTCATCAGAAGGGACAAAATTCTCTACATATTTAAACATTTTAAAAGCTGCTTCCCTGTAAGATTTATTTTATATCAATTCTATCAAAGGAACGTGGATCTTGATCTTATCAATTTCATGCTCCAAATTAAAACCACTTGTACCTTTATTAACTTATTCAGGAACTACCATTTTACCTCTGTTCTCCTATACAACCTGTTTCTGTTCTAGAGGCAACCTTTGTTTAGGAGGAACATTTTTTACAACTTTCTTTGGTTGTGCTGCATGTTTTACCCCTGATCTAAGACCATATGATTGTTAGTTTTTCAACATTAAGCTAGCATTATGTTAGGATCTTTACTGAGAGAATAACAAGTACAGCAATCAAACACAAGAGACAATGAACATAGTGTTTTTGATCGGGGAAACCATAAATGGAGAAAACCCCGCAACTTCCTCAGAGATAGAATTAGCACAAGATGTAAAACCCCAAAATAGTAAGATGCACTCCCGACAGCAGTAATCTTCTTCTTGTCTAGCCCCAGCGTCTTTCCTTCCTCAACCAAGCGCTACACTTGAGTGTGTGAGTGATGTGTACTAAATAGAGATCCTAGATCTCTATTTATACTAATCCCAGCATGACTAAAACCCTACTAGGGCTGACCTCTACTTGGAGAGTCTAATAACCCTAGTGCCCCGGAACTATGGGGACTTTAACCCTTACACAATCGGAGGGTTACCCACTATGACTTGACATGACTTGTTTACATTATTGATTCTCCTGATCAGAACATCGAGGCATGACAACATGACTCAATTACATAATAGATACATCCCAGAATAAACATTGGGTTACAATACATAAGATACATAGATGAATACATTCCGAAGTTACAAATACATCAACAATGATTTTGTGGAACCTCCTGACAAATTTCAAGCATAGACATCTCTTGTTCAAAATTATTTTCTTCATAATGATCAAGCATTGTAGCATAATGATAATCAACTTTAGTCAAAAAATGAAAAGAAGAATTATCATCACATTTACTAATGTTATGTTCTTGTTCTTCCAAATCCTCTAACTCTCCCTCATCTCTTTCATATGATTCATCATCTCTCACATGATTATTTTGAAATGGAGGTTGAATTCTTTGATCTTCATTTTCTCTTATTTCCCTATGAATATCATTGTTTCTTCTCTCTCTTGGAAAAAATCTAGGAACAAAAGTGTGGAAATTGAACCCAGTGATAGAACAATTTTACTCACAACAATTATCAATTGTACATGCAAAATCACTCACAAAAGAGACTGAATATGGAGCTGAACACTAAACTGTATTAACTCAGTGTACAATAGCCAACCCTGTAATAACATAGGCTACTGCATTAAATAATTACATAATGGATTCGAATGCATGAGGAGGAAATTCGAATCTAGTCAAAAGCATGCTTACTAAAATTAAGCAATTCCCCCATAGGTGCATAAAGTAGTTTTCAAATCAGCTAAGGAGTTCACGAATTGGAAAAAGCACTTAGGAAAGCTAAAAGGTGATGGAAGGACAAATCATACATGCTTTTCATAGGAGAAAAGAGTGGAGGATGTGGACGACAAAAAATAGTTAACCTCACCTAGTCAAACTTTCCCAATTGCCTTAAAGCATTGAAAAAGCAGGCAATAAAGCAGAAAAAGCAGAAGGGTGCCTAGGAGGCCAGGAATAAAGTAGATTTGATTCCTTGAGGTTTCCCAAGTGCTCCATGAGTCAAAATAGGCAAGTTTGACCACTATGGATAGTTAGATGACAACTTGCATAAGGTGGAATCATGAAACTAGGCAAATAAGACAAAAATGATTAATTTAATGTCTAAGGTAGCTAACTATGGGTTGATTATTCTAAAACCCCCACTTAAGCCTAACTTATGAGTAATATATCAGAAAATTATAGGGCCTATCAACAAGTCTTAGTCACCCTTTACATACTGCATGTCCATTTAAACACAGAAAGAGGCAAAAACCACATGGGAAAATCCTCCCTTAAACATGGACTGTAAAACAAAATTTGGAAATATTGTCTTCACTCATGCTTCACAGCATGATCAGTAATCCCCAGCAGTTATTTTAGATTGCTGAAAGTCTTCTCACAAAATGCTTTGGTGAAGATATCAGCTACTTGTTCTGAAGATGAACAGAAGAGTAGGTGAATGGTGCCATCATGCACAAGCTCTTTGATGTAGTGCATATGGATCTCAATGTGTTTGGTTCTCTGCTTCTGAACTAGATCATTGTATATTTTAATGGTACTCTAGTTATCATAGTAGATGGTAGTTGAGTACTCTGATTCAAAGCCACACTCTCCAAGTAACCCTTGCAACCATAAACATTGAGTTGCTGCATTGACAACTCCTCTATACTCTGCTTCTGTAGATGAGAGTGCAATGGCACTCTGTTTCTTGCTTGACCAGCTGATTGGCCCTTCTACAAGCATGAACACATATCCTAATGTGGACTTTATGTCTGTGCTATCACCTACCCAATCACTGTCAATAAACCCAATCAAATCAAGATCAGATTTAGCTTTATAGAAGATCCCATGTGTCATTGTTCCCTGAACAAAGTTAAGGATCCTTTTGGCTACTTTCCAATGGATCTCATGAGGATGATCCATGTATCTAGAAGCCACACTTATTGCATAATAAATATCAGGTCTATTATGTGTAAGATACAACAAACATCCAATCAATTGCCTATACAGTGTATTGTTTACCATAGGTGAAGAATCAGCTTCTTCAAGCTTCACTCCTAAAAGGAAAGGAGTCTTGCTTGGCTTGCAATCCTTCATTTTGAATTTGTTCAAAAAATCCAAGGCATACTTGGACTGGTGCACCTTGATTCCAGCTTTGTTTTGAGCAATCTCAAGCCCCAAGAATTGGCTTAAGAGCCCCAAATCTGTCATGGAGAAGGCTTGGTTCATTGAACCCTTCAAGGAAGCAATCTCATCCTTTGAGCTTCTTGTAATGAGAAGGTCATAAACATATAACACAATGATCATTAATGAACCATTAATTAACTTCAAATATACATTTGGATCTGATTTGCACCGAACAAAATTCAGTGATAGCAAGAAGCTATCAATCTTGGCATACCAAGCCCTGGGGGCTTGCTTTAGCCCATACAATGAATTTCTCAACCTACACACAAGAGATGGGTTAGTAGAAAATCCTTGAGGCTACTGCATGTATATATATTCAGTGAGATCTCCATTCAGGAAGGCACACTTTACATCCATGTGATGTACCTCCCATTGCTTTGAAGCTGCAATGGATAAGGCTAGCCTGATGGAGTCCATCTTTGCCACTGGTGAAAATGTCTCATTGTAATCTATGCCATGAACCTGTGAGTAGCCCTTGGTTACCAATCTAGCCTTGTAATTCAGAGGTGAACCATCAGCAGCAAATTTGGTCTTATACACCAACTTACATTGAACTAGCTTCCTCCCTAGGGGAAGATCCACTAGCTCCCAAGTGTTGCTCTTCTGGAGTGAGCTGAACTCTTCCTTCATGGATGCTTGCCATATTGGATATATTGCTGCATCTTCATATGTATAAGGATCTGATTCCACGATCAGATAGCATTTCTCAGCAAACATAGGGTCCTTCATGCACAGAGCACTCTCAAATTGAGGTCTAGTCCTCCTAGGGTCATTGGGATTCCCAGCTAGCTCTCTTGCTGCATGAATGGTCTTGGCTTCCCACTTTGGCCTTGTAGGGATTTTAGGATCTATAATAAACTCATCACTATCAGACATATCAGAATCAGCATGTTCAACAATCTCTTCACTTACTTTCAGAGGATCTGGTGGTGAAGAGGCTTCTCCAACTTCCACTGCTGCTAGGGGTTCTTCTTGAAACTGAACACACCTTTCAATGAAGGATTTGTTTGTGCTAAAATTTATCAGCTTGTACCCTTTTGAATCTTCAAAGTACCCAACAAATAGGCACTCTTGGATTTGGGGCTGCAAATCCTTTCTCTTTTCTGTTGGAATTCTAGCCCAAGCCCTTGAGCCAAAAATCCTGAAATGGGTCACATCTGGCTTGTGCCCACTCCATGCTTCAAAAGGAGTCATACCATCAAGCTGTTTATGAGGCACCCTATTCTGGATATAAGCTGCACAATTGATAGCTTCGGCCCAGTACTTTGGTGGAAAATTTTTGGCCTCCATCATGCGTGTTGCCATCTCCTTCAATGATCTGTTCTTCCTCTCAGCAACACCATTTTGCTATGGTGTGTAAGTGATAGAATGCTGCATCTGAATACCTACATCTGCACAATATTGAATAAACTCAGACTTGACATACTCACCACCATTTTCATATCTGAGGACCTTGAGTTTACTCCCAGACTGGTTTTCAACCAAAGCCTTAAAGACTTTGAACAGGCCAAAAACTTCAGACTTGTGTTTTAGGAAGTGAACCCAGCAATACCTGGAAAATTCATCTATGAAATTCAATGCATATTTGGCCTGACTCATCGACATATGAGGGAATGGGATAGCAACATCACTATGGATCAACTCGAGGGGTGCAGAGGTTCTCTCATGACTAGCTCTCTCAAATTTATGCTCTGGGTGTTTTCCTAGGATACAACCTTGGCAGACTCCTTTGGAAAATTTTATCTTTGGTAACCCTATGACCATCTCTTTTTCACTAAGATCAGAAAGATACTTGTAATTTAGGTGGCCAAATATTTCATGCCAAATCTTGCTTGCTTCATTAGCATGAATCAGAAGAGCAGAGGGGTTTGAGTAAGGTAGGAAGTGTGAGAACATGTATACCTTCGAAGTATGATTTGCAACTCCTTTTGCAATGACTTTACCACTTGAGATCTCTGTGATCTCAACTTCATCAGGGGAGAATATGACCTTCTTTGGAGACCCAGTGTGAGTCATCTGATACACTAATAAGAGGTTGGATACAAGACCAGGAACATACAACACATTGCTGAACTGACCATGATCAAGATCAATCCTCCCTTTTCCCAAAATTTCAGTGAGAGAGTCATCTCCCAGTACTATTGGTGGACCTTTTGACATGTCAAGTGAGGAGAATGCCTCCTTGGTTGAAACCATATGTCTTGAAGCTCCAGAATCAATGATGAAACTAGGTGAGCTTGATGTGCCAGCAACCAATGCATGAACTCTCTCTCTGTCTTCTGAAATTGATCCTCCTTCTCTCTTCTTGTCTGGAAGGGAGATGCCATTCTTCTCCAAGAGTTGGGTCAGCATGTCTATTTTCTTCTTCATATAGGAGCTTTTAGTGTGATTTCCCTTATTGCAGTATGCGCACTTGCTCATTTCTCCTTTATTCTTCTTCTTTTGGTAGTTCTTCTTGGAACCTTGAGGCTCCTCCGGAGACTTGTTCTTGTCTCTCTTTTGCTCAGGTGGATTTTTAGCTTTCTTTTTGCTTTTTGAATCCACCCTTGAATCTCCAGCAGCCAGAGCTTGGTCTTTGGATGGTTTGATGGTGCCCATCATCACCAGCTTGTCTTGTTCTTGTGTGAGAGATTCCATGAAATCTGCAAGGCTAGGCATCTTCCAGGTTCAAGCTGTCAACTTTGTGGCATAGAAGGTCGAAAAAAACATTGAATAGTCAGGGCCAAGCTTTGAGAGTATGGCCAAGACCAGCTGATCATCCTTCTTTTCGATCCCACATTGTTTTAGCTGTAAAACAAGTGCTTTGAACTTGGAGAAATAGAGTTGCAAGGATTCAAATCTATTTGGACTCAGGGAGATCAGTTCATTTTCGATTTGATGTCCCCTCATCTCATCTGTCTTTCCAAAAATATCAACAATCTTCTCCCATACTTCATTCGGTGATGTTAATCCATCAAGATGGAAAAGGAGGTCTTTGGAAATACTCAGACACAAGAGACCATAGGCCTCATCCCTCCTGTTGTGCCATTTTATCTTCTCTGTAGTTGCATTGGGCTCTGCTTCTATTTCCATAGTCACCCTGTAGAGGCCTTTCGCTCTCAACAGTATCTCCATCTCTGCTTTCCATTCAAATAAATTGAAGGGAGTCAAGATGATCTTCTGAGATTGATCCATAGCTCAGAAATTGTCCCGACTGTTAGTAGAAGGCTCCCAGTCACTCATGTCGAACCTGCAAAACAAATTTTAAGGAGAGAAATCGATCTACAATGGCTCTAATACCATGTGGAAATTGAACCCAGTGATAGAACAATTTTACTCACAACAATTATCAATTGTACATGCAAAATCACTCACAAAAGAGACTGAATATGGAGCTGAACACTAAACTGTATTAACTCAGTGTAAAATAGCCAAACCTGTAATAACATATGTTACTACATTAAATAATTACATAAGGGATTCAAATGCATGAGGAGGCAATTCGAATCTAGTCAAAAGAAGGCTTACTAAAATTAAGCAATTCCCCCATAGGTGCATAAAGTAGTTTCCAAATCAGCTAAGGAGCTCACGAATTGGAAAAAGCACTTAGGCAAGCTAAAAGGTGATGGAAGGACAACTCATACATGCTTTTCATAGGATAAATGAGTGGAGGATGTGGAGGACAAAAAACTAGTTAACCTCACCTAGTCAAACTTTCCCAATTTCCTTAAAGCACTGAAAAAGCAGGCAATAAAGCAAAAAAAGTATAAGGGCACCTAGGAGGCTAGGAATAAATCAGATTTGATTCCTTGAGGTTTCCCAAGCGCTCCATGAGTCAAAATAGGCAAGTTTGACCACTATGGATAGGTAGATGACAACTTGCATAAGGTGGAATCATGAAACTATGCAAATAAAACAAAAATGATTAATTTAATGTCTAAGGTAGCTAACTATGGGTTGATTATTCTAACAAAAAGGCCTTCAGAATTGATTTTGATTTCTTTCTCCTTCAGGTATAGGCTTACTCTGGTTTTTATTTCCTAATTTCAACCTATCAAAAGTTAGCAGATAAATTTTTAATAATTTTATTCATTTCATCCATTTTATTATCTGAAGCTCTTCCTATAGAACTAGATGGAATAATTTATTTTTTTCCTTTTTTATCTACCATTTGATAGTCTCTTTCTTCTTTGATTTTATTTGAAGCCAATATGTTAGATTCGACTTCCAATGCAAGATCTTGCATATTCAAAAGAGATATAGACTTTCTTTCTCTTAACAATAAGGAAAATCCATGATCAAAAGAGTTTGCATAAGTTAACTTCGCTGATGTTTCAGAAGGTTTGATTTCAGTTGGTATCCTACTTTACATTTTATTGAACCTTTTAGAAAAATCTCCCACAGCCTCATCTTTCTTTCTTTTCAATGATCCAAACTCTGTAATCTAATATAAATAATATTTAATATCTCCCCATTGTCTCATGAACACTTCTTTTAAAGCATCTATACCATCTATAAAGTTTGGTGGTAATTCCCTAAACCACTTTCTTACTTCACCATCTAAACTTTGAACAAAAACTCTCATCCAAACATCTTCATTTTCAAAGTTTTGATTATATGCATAACTCAGATATGTATTCCAGTGTTCTTCTATTGTAACATCTCCTTGACCATTGAATCTTAGAAGATATTTATGATAATATCCACCTGGGAGAGCATTTAAAGGATGAGGCAATACTAGAGGGGCATATCTTGCTGCTACCATGGAAACCATCTTATTTGGGGGTTGAGCAGCCATTTTAAGACTGGAAGTAGCTGGGATTGAGTTGGATTGGTTAGTACTTGAATGTTGCGATGAAGGAGGAAAATTATTGTAGTTAGGTTGATGCAATGGGACTTTACTTGTAAAAGGAGTATGCGATGAAAATAGAGAAGAACCACATGTCTGTAATGCTTTAGTTTTAACTTCTTCAGGTAATAAAGGATTTTTGAAAAATTGGAGGTTGTCTATTTGAGAAGGAGTAAAGAGCGAATCTAATTCTTCTTTACCTTTTTCAGAATGTGGATCAAAAGAAGGAAAAAGGAACTATGAAGAATCAGGAATCTCCAAGTTTGAGGTATGTATAAACCTTTCTGATGAAGTAAAACTTAATCGTTGTCTAGCCTCTTTCAATATTTGTTTAGGATATGGGATTCCTAGATGTAGAGGTGATGAGGGGTTTCCTTGAGTTTCTATCCATTTTGAAGCCATTGTAACTTTTTGGTAAATAACTGATGTAATCTATGAACAAATTTTACTAATCTTGTTCACCCTCCAAAATCAGATATAAAAATATGAAATACTCATGGAAAATGTACTTTCTTTTCTCTGTCCCCGGCAATGGCGCCAGAAGATGTTATCACTAAAGTTGAACCTAGAATACTAAAGTTCAAGATGAGATAAATATTAATAATAAATAAAGATGAGTGAAAATCAAATTTATAACAGTGAAGGTAGGTAATCAAATAGCATGGAAATCCATGAAAATATAAATCATTAAACTACAAAACATATAATTAAATGTAAAATCCAATAACAGGAAATACCACGAGCATGAATTCATAAAAGAAATGAATTAGGCTCCGCAACAGATTTTAAAGATAATTACATATGAACCATAAGAGTTCTGGTATGGATTAATGAGACCATTCACAGAACAAAATCATGACAACATGTAATTCAATTATTAAAGCAAAACAAGATCATTTGATCATAATCATTTCAAAGTAGTAATTTTGTATTAAAGATACAAAATAAATACATGCCTACAGTTCATTACACAAGTTTGATCTCCATATTTGATTCCAACCCCTCCATTTGACCTTACTATCTCATATATATAATCATTTTTCAAAATTCAAAACAATTTCAAGATTCTTATCTGATGGATCTCGAATGACTCAAAATAGCAAATTTGTTTTTATGTGGAACTAACTTGAAAGTCAAATTAAAGTTTAAACTGACAAGTGGAATGAAGATAACAATCTTATCTAATGTTTATCGAATCTACTGACTCAACAATAACCTAGATCCTTCATCAAATACTCTTAGACACCTCAGCTAAAATAGTCATATCATGTAGAAGTTGGGACCTCTTTTGTAACCTGGAATATTCAACATCTTTGTTAAGCTCCTTACTGCAACTCATTGTTCTGGTGCAATATTTGCTTGTACTGCTCCTATCTTTCTCTTTTCTTCTTCAGTATATCTTTAGAAATGATGACCAACCTCTGATAGTCAACTTCCTTTTCTTCTAAGTCCTCTCATAGTCTTTTCTTTGCAATTATCAAGCTTTCATTTAAATCCTACAGATATTTATTTTTCTTCTTGTGAAACAACATAAACTTCTTTGTTTGAACCAATTCTGGAATAACCTATGTTTCCTTTGTATCCATAATGATTTCATCCTCTTGTGCAAACCTTTTGACCTGATCCAGCATCATTTTCAACATAGTTTTGTTTGTTTGTACAAAATGATTCTGGAATATGTTCTGCCATTCCCTGAAGTTCTATAAACTTCTCACCCTCTAAAATATGTTCATTTATTAACTGAATTTTTTCTCTGCTAATAGATTCTTCTATGACCACCAATTCATTTTATTCTAAAGGATCAAGTATAGGATTTGGGCTTATTCCAGCTTCTAGTTTACTTCTCAACCGCGTTCTGGGTTTTGAACCCAAATCCACAGCCTTGGCTTTCAGATTTTCAACTGATTTAACCTTTGTAATTTCTTCTAAACATACCCCTTTGTCATCATTCTTGGTAGCACATGCTTCTGATAGATCATCATTCACCTTAGTTAATTTCTTTGCTATTTCTTTGCCCATTTCATTTGTTGGTTCCAAATCTTGCTCTGTTTGCTTACCTGCTTCTTCACATTTGTTTTCTTTCACTTCCTCCTTTTGTTTTTCTGCATCGAATCCTGATACAAAAAGAAACTTTTCCCAAGTTTGCCCTTTTTTCTTCAAATGAAACACTATTAACAACTTAATTAACCCTTAATGAAAAAGAGAACGAATTGTATGTTCCTAGTGACTGTGATTCCTAGCAATCATTTTTTGTAGACCCTTCAACAAATAATAAGGAAAATTTAACTTTTGGTCTCCACTGAGATGCATTGAAAAATGCAGATGGCATATTAAACCCCTGCCATAATAACCTTCACGTGTTATATAATTTTGTATCATTTCTAATGTCATTTTCCACATGGGCTTAAGCTTACTAATATGTCTGCCATTTTTCCAATCCAACTTTTCAAACCCTGGTAAAAGGAATTTTCTATAATCAGATTCAAACGATTGTTGTTTAAACCATTTTTCACCATCATAGGGTACACCAATAGCCTCTGCTACAACCTTTTCATTCACCATTATCTGCAAATATTCAAACCAGATAACTGTATATTTATACTTTTTAACAAATACCCTAGTTACATGTTCATTATGACCTTGCAATCTTTCGCATAAGGGGAACCATCCAGCATCACGCATCATCTTCACAAACCTAGGAAATTCATGAACCCACTGCAAGTTACCGGGCTCTAGTCTATATAAAAATACACCAGTTTTCTTGTTCTTGGTCATCCTTCACAAATATGGAATACTCCTGACACCTGTGCAACAGAACCCCTATCCCAAAACACAATTTTTTAACATTGACAATAAAGAATAAACCCCAAACCCTATGCGTGATGGAACTGTACTATAACATACGCTATCATTATGATGTAACATCAGGTTTGTTGTAGTGTTTAATGAAGCCATTCAATAACTTTGACACCTATGTACCATCCCTGCTAGGTGCTTTCATTCATCATTGTAAACATCAAACTGGCAGCAAAACCATATTTCACATTTTTTCATGTGCTACCAGTTTATAATCAAAGTTATATATACATTTTATTTTATGTTGTCACTTGCTCCAATACCAATTAAAATCCTTTGAAAGATTAATAATATGAGCCTTATTTTGATTTAACAAAAGAGAAAAATAACAAAACATAAAAGAAAACTAGGGTAAAAATAATATAAATTTCCATAGTAAAGAATAGGGTAAAACTAGGATAATGACCAAATGGAAACATTAAGAAAAATAAAAATAAAATCCTAAGATAAACACGGAAAACAACCCTAGAGATAACACATACATCCATGAATGAGTGAATCATAAAGATATAACAATGTATGTGGCTGGTAACAAAAATGTTCTCCCATCATAAATATATTCATCCAAGTGCTGGATGAAGTTCCTCCAACATCAAATCAACGAAGTGTTGAGCAAGAAAAACCATGATTCTTCAAGTGACTCAAATGCATATCATAGGTGCATCCATGTAGATGTGCATCATCAAAAAGTAACAAGGAAGGCTGCTACAAATGTGAATAAGAATGTGCTCCAAATGATATGTAATGTGCATCAATATAATCATCCATTTGTTCTTTCATCCAATAAGTGAATGGAGAACCTGCACCAAAATCTGAACAAAATAAGGAGCAAGGAAAACATGAAGACTTCAAGTGGCTCAAAGAAGTCTCATCAATACACTCATGAATATGAATACATCATGTAATATCAGAGGATGTTGCTGCCAATAATAATGTTCTTCAATCATATAACTCTTCACCCAAGTGTGGGATGAACTTCCTCCAACTTCAAATAGACTAGGAAAGGGGCAAGGAAAATCATGAGTCTCCAAGTGACTCAAGTGAACATTATAGGTGCACCCATGGATATGTGTATAATCATAATGTAAATAAGGATGCTACTGCAAATGTAAATCATATGGTGCTCTAATAATTCTATTATCAAAAGGAGAAACAGGATGTACATAATCTTCATGTGCCACCATCAAAATGAAACCTTTCACCCATACTTCATTAGGATGAATGCTGCAAAATATGGAATTGTAGGATGTAGTAGAATGAACTAACTCACCCAAATGATCAAAAAGTGCAGAATTTTCATCATGGTAACGATCCATATGGGTAGTATCATGCAGCTCCTTCAAAAGTGTGAAACCTTTGTCATAGATTGGTTCCAATGTAGAGGAATCATGCTCTTCTTTAAAATTTGCATAACCTTCATCAAGAGACAATTCAATCTCCTCTTCCACCTCATGAATTGTTTGAATCTCTTCAATTTCAAATTCAAACACATCAAGCACATTCAAATTTCCACATTTATCATGATCCTCCATGTCATGAGAATCCTGCAAACAATCTACCCTTTGACAATCTTTGATGTTGCACATTGCTCTTTGAATCTTCTCCATGTATTCAAGGAATGATGGCTCCTCCAAGGAAGTTGATCTCCAACAAGAATTTCATACCAATGCTTGAATTTCATGGAGTATGATAAAGGATTATTTGATATCCCTTTCACTTATCTTCAAGGATCCTTCAATGAAGGATGGTACATGGGAGTGAACCTCATCTTCTTCCTCATTCTGGATTTGATCAACTCCTTGAAGCTCAAGTGGTGATGGGGAAGTTGATATTGGTTCTACATTTGCTGCTACAAGGTATTAATATTTATTCTCATGAGAAATTTGGATTGCAGAAACATTTTCAGATTTGATCTCTATGTCACCAACATAGAAGTGTGAGAACCCATAAGTAGGTACTCCTTCATAGTTCAACCATCCATAATTAGATTCTCTTTGTTTCATTTCCAAGGTAGAATGTGTCTCAAAATTATCTTCAGTATTTTCAATAGAATATTTTTAATACTTATGTGATGTCTCTTCATATTTTTTAGAGACACTTGGGAGTGAATTTCGATCCTCTTCATGTACTACTTTTCTTCTTCACCACCCACAGAAATTTGTAGCTCCTTGGTCTCCTCCCTACTTGTGAATTGATTATTATTCCTTAATGAGTTCTTATTTTAATTATTTTTATAAATTCCTTCAACCAATCATTAATGTCTTCAAAATTAATAGTCTTATATGCCAATTTGAATGCTTGCTTAACCTACCTAGACATATCATCACCACATGGATTAATGGCTTTCTTCAATTCATATATACCATCCATAAATTTAATAGGTGACAAGACCATGATATGATACCACTATAATTTCCAATTTTTGGAAATTTTATCAAAATTTCCAATTCTTCAATTCTTTCACAATGTACTCAAATTCACCATCTTACAACTCTAGTTATATGGATTCAATTGATCCAAAATTCCCCCAATTGCTTTCAAACTTGGTGAGGAATTTCCTAAGTGGTGATGGGACATATTATCACATATATAAGACATATAATAAACTGATATACCCAACCATTTTCTGCAATTTTCAAGGGAATAAGTTTCGGGACAAGACTAGTCAATTTGGGAGGTGGAAATCTCCCCCAGGTCTTGGAACAAATATCTTCACAACACTGTACAACATTCACTAATGGTGGGTACGATACTTGTCTCTGTAATAATACATTAAACAAATTATATTTGAAGCATCATATGTGGTTTTGGGTTCGAATAGGTATCCAAGGGAACTCCATGAATTTACTAGTAATTTTGGGGTTTCAACCCCCAATGGTGGATGACTCCAAATAGCTCCAAATGCTCTCAAAATGTACCAGAAGGTGTATGAGTGATATAATAAATTAATTATAATTTTTATGGGTATATTATGGTTTTCCAATTACTTCTTCAAGTCTATATCAAATTCTGAATAAGATAGATGCTTTAACTAGCAATTTTAGGGCTCAAATCCCCCCCGGGTAATTGCCAGAATGGATTCCCAAATGTACAGAAAATCACTCAAATTATAAAATTGAATCAGGTTATGTGTATAATACATTAATTTATACTCATATGCATAACCAATCGAAATCCCATTGCTGTTATCACTTCTTTCAATCAGATATAAAAAACTAGTTTTGGACCCTTGGGGAAATGAGATGTAGTTTGCTCCAATTGCTATGAAATTCGACCCAATGGCCACAAATTATATTTTAATTAATATCAAACCCATAATATTATTTTATTAAATTCCATCCATTCATAAATCATCAATATTTTACATAGCCATTCAAATCTATTAGTATTATAACAGTTTACAACAAGGAGGTGGGGAAATGGCACTGTTTCTTTATTGTTGATCAATAATACATAAAATATATTGGAATTTCAACATTATAACTTTATGAAAAAATATATAATATTATTTAAATCAGAATACAAAATTTTGGAGCAATATTATCTCCCTCAAAAAGATAAATGGCTCACCAAATGCACCTCACTCCACCGAGATGAAATATGGTGAAAGAATGTGAGATGGGAAGGGGATGAGCTCAATCCTAAAGTGTCCAAGAGCTGATGTATCTTCACATTTATATTATAAATCCATTTTATCTCCTTGAAATACCTTGTTGGCCTCTCCAATCACCAATTAGGATGGGAGTTTTTCACCCTCGAAATTGGCTCAAGCATGAACTAGTCACTCACTAACTCTCTCTCTTCACAACAACAAATTTCACAACTGATCAAAAATATCCTTCTCATGGATTCTCACTGTATTTTATAAACATTAATGGTCTACTCAGCTTCTAAATATATCCATAAACCAAATCCAAGTCTAATTGGTGTGGTTTCTCATGGTATGTCGTGTGGCCTCTCTCTTCACCTTCCATCTTCTCCCAAATTGAGTAGGAACCCATTGGGCTTCTCCAAATCACATGAGAGCTCTATTGGATGCTATATTTCTACATGATATGTAATATATGTCATATTTCATCCTTAATATCTTAATTGTGTCATAAATTTCATAGAATCTCCATCATTGGTGTCATAGATGTCATATGTGTAAGGGGAATCTAGCCAAGTGTCCATGAAACTCCCCATTTGGCTCTTCCTTGCTCATGTAAGTTACAATTCATAACAAATTAAACCTATGAGGTATATGTAGAATTATATTAATCTTATAATCCATCCAAAAACATTATGCTTCCCATATATTCGAATTTGCAAGAGGAGGATACCATTTAACATATGAATTCTAGCTTGTGTGGGTCCCACATCCTCCAGGTGTCTTCATGATCAATTTCCACTTTAATTTTCCCTTGTATTTATTTATTTATATCATTTATTAATTATTTATGCTAGTATAATTTTCAAACATCATTTATTGTCCCCCTTATTCCAAATCTCAAAGCTTCCACCGCCAACCTACGAAACTAGTGATTTTCCTCCTTGGCAATTATTTGACCTTTAGCATCAATTTGAAAACTTTCATGAATATGGAAAATGTGATTTTTCCATTGTGACCCAATTCAAAATTTGGTACATTAAAAATCCTCCCTTCCCAATATTTATTTTCCTCAAGCAATTTCAAACATGGTTGTTGAAGAACCTGCTTTCTGTATGATTCTTTGAAGTTGCCACTGAGCTACCCACTAGGAGTATTTGAGATTCCATGAATATTTTAAAGAGGAATCACCATTCTTTCTGCTGCACTAATATGATTAACATCACCTTATTAAGTGGGGAATCCATCTCCCATACTTCTTGTTTCCCAAAGAATTTGAAATCAATGGGACTAAAAACTATCCCAGGGTCCCATTGCTTGCATTGCACTCCAACAATTAAGAGTGCTCTCCAACCCATACCATTAGGAAAGAGAATTCCTGGATCCCATTTTATTGTATTCATTCTTCCAAATATCATGAGTACATAATATATATCATCAAAGTATATAACAACATAATAAAAATGTACATCAAAGAGGTGCCTCACCAAAAAATCATGAAAGTGCTTATACCTCCCAGTGAGTAGACTACAATTTTGATAATATGTCTTGGACTTTAAAATAGAATAGGAAAGGGGCAAGGAAAATCATCAGTCTCCAAGTGACTCAAGTGAACATTATAGGTGCACCCATGAATATGTGTATAATCATTATGTAAATAAGGATGCTTCTGCAAATGTAAATCAAATGGTGCTCTAATAATTCCATCATCAAAAGGAGAAATAGAATGCACATACTCTTCATGTTCCACCATCAAAATGAAACCTTTCACCCATACTTCATTAGGATGAATGCTGCAAAATATGGAATTGTACGATGTAGGAGAATGAACTAACTCACCAAAATGATCAAAAAGTGCAGAAGTTTCATCATGGTAAGGATCCATATGGGTAGTATCATGCAACTCCTTCAAAAGTATGAAACCTTTATCATAGATTAGTTCCAATGTAGACGAATCATGCTCTTCTTTAAAATTTGCATAACCTTAATCAAGAGACAATTCAAGTTCCTCTTCCACCTCATCAAGTGTTTGAATCTCTTCAAGTTCAACTTCAAACACATCAAGCACATTCAAATTTCCACATTTCTCATGATCATCCATGTCATGAGAATCCTCCAAACAATCTACCCTTTGACAATCTTTGATGTTACACATTTCTCTTTGAATCTTCTCCATGTCTTCAAGGAAATATGGCTCCTCCAAGGAAGTAGCTCTTCAACAAGAATTTCATACCAATTCTTGAGTGTCATGGAGTATGCTAAGGGATTCTTGGATATCCCTTTCACTTATCTTCAAGGATCCTTCAATGACGGATGGTTCATGGGTTAGTGAGCCTGCTCTTCTTCTTCATTATGGATTTTATCAACTCCTTGAAGCTCAAGTGGTGATGGGGAAGTTGAACTTGGTTCTTCATTTGTTGCTACAAGTTCTTCATATTTGTGCTCATGAGAAATTTGGATTGCAGCAATATTTTCAGATCTAATCTCTTTGTCACCAACATAGAGGTGTGAGAACCCATCAGTAGGTACTCCTTCATAGTTCAAGCATCCATCATTAGATTCTCTTTGTTTCATTTTCAAGGCAGAATGTGTCTCAAAATGATCTTCAGTATTTTCAATAGAAGCTTCTTCATACTTATGTGATGTCTCTTCATATTTTTCAGAGACACTTGGGATTGAATTTTGATCCTCTTCATGTACTACTTTTTCTTCTTCACCACCCATTGAAATTTGTAGCTCCTTGGTCTACTCCCTACTTGTGCATTGATGATTATTCCTTAATGAGTTCTTATTTGAATTATTTTTTATAAATTCTTTCAACCAATAATTAAGGTCTTCAAATTGAATATTCTTATATGCCAATTTGAATGCTTGCTTAACCCGCCTGAACATATCATCACCACATTGCTTAATGACTTTATTCAATTCATATATACCATCATAACTTCAATAGGTGCCAAGACCATGATCTGATACCACTGTAATGTCCCCTTTTTCTAATTTTTATCAAAATGGCCAAAAGCAATAGGCTTCCCATAGATTCGAATTTGCAAGAGGAGGATACCATTTAACGTAGGAATTCTAGCTTGTGTGGATCCCACATCCTCCATGTGTCTTCATGATCAATTTCCACTTTGATTTTCCCTTTTATTTATTTATTTATCTCATTTATTAATTATTTATGCTAGTATAATGTTGAAACGTCATTTATTTTCCCCCTTATTCCAAATCTCAAAGCTTCCATCCCCAACCTAGGAAACTAGTGATTTTCCTCCTTGGAAATTATTTGACCTTTGGCATCAATTTGACAACTTTCATGAATATGGAAAATGTGATTTGGCCATTGTGACCCAATGCAAAATTTGGGACATTACAAGTTAGTTGAAGGGAGTTAGATCCCATAGACAATGGAGACGAATAGGAAATTAGTAATTGGAAGTATTATGGTTTCTCGAAACAGGAGTTTCTAGAATTTCTATATTGAGTGTTCCTATGCTACTGGATCCGTGGCCTCAACTTGGGGATGACCTATTCAAGTGATATTGAACATTACTGTGTAGATATGGTTGGGTGGAAATTTGTCATGATGGATCCAATTTCCCTTCTTTGAAGATAAGTATTTTCTCATATGTCTATTCATGTTCTTGTATTATGTATATGTTCCCATAGAGGTTGATTTGTATCATTCTTACCCTCATGGATTGTATGTCAAGAATTATATGAAGGATGATGGCCTTCATACAATATAAATCTGGATTGCTATAAACTTTCAATTCCGTCCTTTCTCTTCTTTTTCATGATTTGAATGGATGTAGGTGGAAGACATATGCTATCTTCTTCCTCATGATTCGAATGGATGTACATGGAATCCATGAGATTCGATGTATTGTGCATTTATATGGTTGTAAACAACAACCATAAAAATATATGGATAATGTTTGATGGTTGTAGTGAACAAATTTAAATCTATTTTTTATAGTGACTCGTGGTTGGAAAGAGGGAAGCCATAAAGTCTGATTTTACTAGTAAAAGATGGTTGTAGGGGACATCCATGAGATCTAATTTTAAAGGCTATAGATGGAATCCCGTGTCTCCATATTTTCCATGGTTGTGTGGATTGTAGATGGTATCTTGTTGATGTGTCTTTAATGTTGTTATTACTTAATAGTAAACAACACCAATCAACACACACATAATTAAACTAATATCCTAATATTGATATACAAGTGGATGCTAACAACAACAATTGAATATTTACAATCATGTTTTCAATATTAGTGACAATCCAATAACTACCATTTAATTACATAGGATAATTCTAGGTGCTTAATCATTATATGTTTAATGGAGATACCAATTTTCATTCCTTACTTATGTACACTCATGGTTTACAATTTCAACATAATTGTATTCAATGGTATGCACACATGGGAATGTTAGTCTGGAGTTTCATGTTTTTCATTTTAAAAAGGGATAAAAGTTTTAAATTTATTGGTTTTATGTCTTCCTTCCCTAACCTTAGATCACCTTAATTCATTGTGATAGACTGGTCTTAGCCCTCTTCCCAAGGCTTCCTAGTGCCTCTTCCCTTAGTTGGGTCGAAGAAATTACAATTGAGGTTGGTATATTGTTTCTTAATCCCTTTTCACCACAAAAAGTTAATTTGACATAGTAGAAGAGTTGTTTTTGGTAATCTTGGATACCATCGATTTAAAACAAGCACATTCATCGTCTTAGTTGTGCATTTTTTTTTTATACTAGACCAGAATGTTCATTATGATCACGGGGGCGTCACCTAGGGACCAATATGATATCACGTCCGTTCATATTGGGGTGGTTAAAAATTAAAAATTAAAAGTCAATATATTGGTGGTATATTAGGGGTATTAAGGGTTTTTTTTAACTATATAAATATCCAATATATTTAGGGTTATTTTATTCCAAATTTCTACCCGCGCCCTTCACCACCAGTGTTCCACCATACGCCTGTGTGCACCCTGTGTATGCTGCTGAGTTTCTTTGGTGCATAGCATTTCTCTAGTGCATAGCAGTGTTGGAGAGCCACTACATAGCATTCTTATTTTCTGTGCCACCAATTATCGCCCTGTCATTGCCTTTGATGCTGCTGCGGTCACGGGTTCCACCCCAGCTGCCTCCATCATTTCCTTTGTTCTTTTCCTTTGCAATTTATGTGTTCTGAGTGGTCTTTATATGAGATTATAAGGCTGGTATTTGTTGATCATAATTTGCAGTAGTGTGGCTATGGAGAAGTAGGCAAGTTTAGAGTACTTGGTTTGATGCTCAGCCTTGTTCAAATCTGCATGGATTCCACCGATTGGCCACAGGTATATACATGTACATGTTAGAATGATTGTTTATTTGGTTTTTATTATAGTTTTTTTCATGATTTTGTCTACGTGGGGCTTCCTCACACTGTCTTTGCTGCTGCTCAACGCTCACGGGTTCCACCCCAGCCGCCTCCATCATTTCTTTTGTTATTTTCCTCTGCAATTTCTATGTTCTAAGTGGTCTTTATATGAGATTATAAGGCTGGTATTTGTTGATCATAATTTGTAGTAGTGTGGCTGTGGAGAAGTAGGTGAGTTTAGAGTACTTGGTTTACAGAACAATGATGCTCAACCCTGTTCAAATCTACTTTTTTAGGGTTTTATTGAGTCTTGTAGAGGGTAACTGGTTTCCAGTTAGATTTGTTTAAACATTGTGTTGATTTTTGTTCTGTGATATGTTTTTCTTGTGTCTTCTAGCTCATAGATATTTGATGTTAGTGTTGTTGTTAAATTTGAGCCCATTTGATAATCCTTCTGGGGTTTGGTTTTGTTCTCCAGGGCATGATGCAGGAAAGAGGGTTTAGGCCAAGTGGTGAAGATCTGCTTTCATGTTCACATCCATTGTTTGAGAGAAGGTTGAAACCTCATCCTGAACAATCCCTAGATGTGAATCCATGAAAACCAAGTTCTGCTACTACAACAACTATAGTTTATCACAACCTCGTCATTTTTGCAAGACCTGCAGAAGGTACTGGACCAAAGGAGGAAATCTGAGGATTGTACCTGTTGGTGGGGGTTGCAGAAATAATAAGAGGGCCAAGAGAACTATAGCTACATAACAACTCGTCTTCAACACACAAAATGAGCCAACCACGTGTGCTAGACCCTCTGCAAGTGCCCTACCAATTGCCTTGGATCACCATCAAAATTACATTAATCCTGCTACTAATTCAAGCTCTTATTTCAATCTTTCTGCACATAGTACTGCTAGGTCCACTGAAGCTAGTCTAGCATTTTCCAGAATCCAACAAGCTGCAAGGAATGGGGTTCGGCCTGTTCTACCCAACTGCAACAACTCTGATTTTTTGGGCCTCTCCTATGGTAGCAGTGGGAAATCCTCTTTTGGTCCCCAGAGTAGCCTAAATAGTCTTAACTGCTTCCACTGGATAGGCCTGAAGGTGTTGAGCTTCAATGTTGTTGGTACAATAGAATAAAGGGGCAATGCATGTACAAGTAATTATACATTGACATTTTGATTTTGGTTTCCTGGTGCTTTATTTGTGGTTTCTGCAATGAAGTGACATTAGCATTTGGTTTTGTCTAAAAATGACTATTGTGTGATGCTTTTTATCTTAGAACAAGGACAGACAGCCGTGGAAACTGGGTAGCCTGCCACTTGGGCTTATCAGCTTTTACAACCTTAATTATGCACTAGATAATTCTTGGCATGTTCTAGGCCTTGGTTATAATCCTAGTATTAGTCGGATACACATTGCAAAGGTAGCATTGATACATTACAATGGAAACATGAAACCATGGCTTGAAATTGGAATTGCAAAATACAAACAATATTGGACCAAGTTTGTGAAATATGACCATATATTCTTGCAACAATGCAATATTGGCGAGTAGGTACGTATGACAGTTTATTGTACATATTCTATTGGAACCCCGAGTACTCCCTATCATTGCTATCCATAACAATTGTGACAATCATAATTGGAGTGGTTGAGCATAGGTATAATTCTTTTGTTTCCATTGGTTGGAGACTTAGTAGGGTGGATCGAACAGTCTGAAAAAGTCACTGAAGTAATAATTTCCACTACACCACATTTGAAGAAATGAGGATATATGGTTGTGGCATGCTATTGCAGAACACTGTAACCTGTATAGCAAACCAACGAACCCATAAATCATTTATTAGTGTTGTAATTGACCAACAATATGTACTCTTTAGGATAACCACCACAACCATACCTAATACAAAGAGAGTGTGTCTTGTATAAAAATATCAATCATAAGGTCATAAAAATTATTATACAGTCTTTCACCTATAGAAATTTACACATGCATTGCAAGATTGGTGTCTTCTCAATGCACTTATTAGATTGAAATAAAAATATTTGTTCAATTTTAGACAATTCCTAAGGTTAGAACATTTGCTTTGCTTTAAGTTCCATTAATTACCACTGGAATCCTTGGTTGGAATATGTCTTGAAACTCCACTTGCAATCCAGCATTGTAGTCGAGTAATATTTTTTTTACAGAGACTCTGCTACTATGTTGAGTTTCAGTGGCATAAATTCAGAGTTGTTGTTAGAGACCCTCCCCCCCTTCCCACCTCCCTAGGCTTGCTTTCAATTGAAAATAATAAGAATCATACATAAAAATAGTATTTTTTTCTCAACGTTTCTCTTGGTGTATCTAGTTATATTTATTGAAATAACACCAAGTGCCCCTCTTCTTGATAACTGGTTCTTCCAATATTCTTTGTTTTATATGCATGAGTGGAAATTTAGTGTTCTTATTAATTGTTATGATTTGTGATGCACATTATAAATAAGGCACTTCCATGTCTTGAAGAATGTTTGCATTCAATTCTAACCATATACCCCATGTGTTAAAGAGAGGAAGTGTTTTGAAATTGTTTTACTCACTTCTTTTCATCCAATTTTTTATGTTGTCACCCACAATCAATCCATTCTTCTATTAGCCTCATGGGTTGGAAGGAGGAAAGGGAAAACTAGGTTCCTCAAGTAGAGACTATCTTTAATAGTCTTATTACTACCTATGGATGTAATGGGTGGACCAAATATTTAAGGTAGGAGGCTCTCTTAATTCCTCTGACATGGATTATTGGGGCTTTAATACACATTCTAAAGCATCATATTATTGGCAATTTCTTCTATAATGCAATTAGCACCTCTTTTTGTATTACCTTGGCTTGGGTAAAAATTAAAAGAAAGATTCAACTGATAACAGTGGCCTCATTATGAAGATGGATCTCAAGGATTCTGCAATAAAATTAAGGCCTATGGAAACACTAAGTATATCGGTTTGAGTTTGAAGGTTGGCCATTGGATTACATCATGTAGAACTTTTTGCTATTTGACCAACATATGAGAAAGATTGTTTATGAGGGTAGAACTAGTCAAGTGTTGATATGTGTCCCAAACAAGTTGACAATAAAGAAAGAAAATATGGGTGTCTACACTGATAGAGTATTTGGTGTCAGATTTCTTGAGTAAATGTAGAACTTATAGTCATGTCATTCTTTTTCTTTTCTGCACTTGGCCAAATTAACTTTCAGTATGACCATTCTCTTCAACTTTACAAAAAGGAAACAAAATCCAAGTGAAGGATGATAGAGGTTGTGACACATTTCTTTAGTGAATGTAGAACTTTTTGCTATTTGATCAACATATGAGAGAGATTCTTTATGAGAGTAGAACTAGTCAAATGTTTATGTGTCCCAGACAAGTTGGAAATGCCAAATGCCCTATTCAATTGGATTATATTACCACTGGAATCCTTGGTTGGAATATGTCTTGAAACTCCACTTGCAATCTAGCATTGTAGTCCAGTAATATTTTTTTTACAGAGACTCTGCTACTATGTTAAGTTTCAGTGGCATAAATTCAGATTTGTTGTTAGAGACCCTCCCCCCCTTCCCATCCCCCTAGGCTTGCTTTCAATTGAAAATAATAAGAATCATACATAAAAACAGTATTTTTTTCTCAATGTATCTCTTGGTGTATCTAGTTATATTTATTGAAATAACACCAAGTGCCCCTCTTCTTGATAACTGGTTCTTCCAATATTCTTTGTTTTATATGGATGACTGGAAATTTAGTGTTCTTATTAATTGTTATGATTTGTGATGCACATTATAAATAAGGCACTTCCATGTATTGAAGAATGTTTGCATTCAATTCTAACCATATACCCCATGTGTTAAAGAGAGGAAGTGTTTTGAAATTGTTTTACTCACTTCTTTTCATCCAATTTTTTAAGTTGTCGCCCACAATCAATCCATTCTTCTATTAGCCTCATGGGTTGGAAGGAGGAAAGGGAAAACTAGGTTCCTCAAGTAGAGACTATATTTAATAGTCTTATTACTACCTATGGATGTAATGGGTTGACCAAATATTTAAGGTAGAAGGCTCTCTTAATTCCTCTGACATGGATTATTGGGGCTTTAATACACATTCTAAAGAAACATATTATTGGGAATTTCTTCTATAATGAAATTAGCACCTCTTTCTATATTACCTTGGCTAGGGTAAAAATTAAAAGAAAGATTCAACTGATAACAGTGGCCTCATTATGAAGATGTATCTCAAGGATTCTGCAGTAAAATGAAGGCCTATGGAAACACTAAGTATATCGGTTTTAGTTTGAAGGTTGGCAATTGGATTACATCATGTAGAACTTTTTGCTATTTGATCAACATATGAGAAAGATTGTTTATGAGGGTAGAACTAGTCAAGTGTTGATATGTGTCCCAAACAAGTTGACAATAAAGAAAGAAAATCTGGGTGTCTACACTGATAGAGTATTTGGTGTCACATTTCTTGAGTAAATGTAGAACTTATAGTCATGTCATTCTTTTTCTTTTCTGCACTTGGCCAAATTAACTTTCAGTATGACCATTCTCTTCAACTTTACAAAAAGGAAACAAAAGCCGAGTGGAGGATGATAGAGGTTGTGACACATTTCCTTAGTGAATGTAGAACTTTTTGCTATTTGATCAACATATGAGAGAGATTCTTTATGAGAGTAGAACTAGTCAAATGTTTATGTGTCCCAGACAAGTTGGAAATTCCAGATGCCCTGTTCAATTGGATTATATTACCACTGGAATCCTTGGTTGGAATATGTCTTGAAACTCCACTTGCAATCCAACATTGTAGTCCAGTAATATCTTTTTTACAAAGACTTTGCTACTATGTTGAGTTTCAGTGGCATAAATTTAGAGTTGTTGTTAGAGACCCTCCCCCCCTTCCCACCCCCCTAGGCTTGCTTTCAATTGAAAATAATAAGAATCATACATAAAAACAATATTTTTTTCTCAACGTATCTCTTGGTGTATCTAGTTATATTTATTGAAATAACACCAAGTGCCCCTCTTCTTGATAACTAGTTCTTCCAATATTCTTTGTTTTATATGCATGACTGGAAATTTAGTGTTCTTATTAATTGTTATGATTTGTGATGCACATTATAAATAAGGCACTTCCATGTCTTGAAGAATGTTTGCATTCAATTCTAACCATATACCCCATGTGTTAAAGAGAGGAAGTGTTTTGAAATTGTTTTACTCACTTCTTTTCATCCAATTTTTTAAGTTGTCACCCACAATCAATCCATTCTTCTATTAGCCTCATGGGTTGGAAGGAGGAAAGGGAAAACTAGGTTCCTCAAGTAGAGACTATCTTTAATAGTCTTATTACTACCTATGGATGTAATGGGTGGACCAAATATTTAAGGTAGAAGGATCTCTTAATTCCTCTGACATGGATTATTGGGTCTTTAATACACATTCTAAAGCAACATATTATTGGCAATTTCTTCTATAATGCAATTAGTACCTCTTTTTGTATTACCTTGGCTTGACTAAAAATTAAAAGAAAGATTCAAGTGATAACAATGGCCTCATTATGAAGATGGATCTGAAGGATTCTGCAGTAAAATTAAGGCCTATGGAAACACTAAGTATATCGGTTTGAGTTTGAAGGTTGGCCATTGGATTACATCATGTAGAACTTTTTGCTATTTGATCAACATATGACAAAGATTGTTTATGAGGGTAGAACTAGTCAAGTGTTGATATGTGTCCCAAACAAGTTGACAATAAAGAAATAAAATATGGGTGTCTACACTGATAGAGTATTTGGTGTCACATTTCTTGAGTAAATGTAGAACTTATAGTCATGTCATTCTTTTTCTTTTCTGTACTTGGCCAAATTAACTTTCAGTATGACCATTCTCTTCAACTTTACAAAAAGGAAACAAAAGCCGAATGGAGGATGATAGAGGTTGTGACAGATTTCTTTAGTGAATGTAGAACTTTTTGCTATTTGATCAACATATGAGAGAGATTCTTTATGAGAGTAGAACTAGTCAAATGTTTATGTGTCCCAGACAAGTTGGAAATGCTAGATGCCCTATTCAATTGGATTATATTACCACTGGAATCCTTGGTTGGAATATGTCTTGAAACTCCACTTGCAATCCAACATTGTAGTCCAGTAATATTTTTTTACAGAGACTCTGCTACTATGTTGAGTTTCAGTGGCATAAATTTAGAGTTGTTGTTAGAGACCCTCCCCCCCTTCCCACCCCCCTAGGCTTGCTTTCAATTGAAAATAATAAGAATCATACATAAAAACAATATTTTTTTCTCAATGTATCTCCTGGTGTATCTAGTTATATTTATTGAAATAACACCAAGTGCCCCTCTTCTTGATAACTGGTTCTTCCAATATTCTTTGTTTTATATCCATGAGTGGAAATTTAGTGTTCTTATTAATTGTTATGATTTGTGATGCACATTATAAATAAGGCACTTCCATGTCTTGAAGAATGTTTGCATTCAATTCTAACCGTATACCCCATGTGTTAAAGAGAGGAAGTGTTTTGAAATTGTTTTACTCACTTCTTTTCATCCAATTTTTTAAGTTGTCACCCACAATCAATCCATTCTTCTATTAGCCTCATGGGTTGGAAGGAGGAAAGGGAAAACTAGGTTCCTCAAGTAGAGACTATCTTTAATAGTCTTATTACTACCTATGGATGTAATAGGTGGACCAAATATTTAAGGTAGAAGGCTCTCTTAATTCCTCTTACATGGATTATTGGGGCTTTAATACACATTCTAAAGAAACATATTATTGGCAATTTCTTCTATAATGCAATTAGCACCTCTTTCTGTATTACCTTGGCTTGAGTAAAAATTAAAAGAAAGATTCAACTGATAACAATGGCCTCATTATGAACATGGATCTCAAGGATTCTGTAGTAAAATTAAGGCCTATGGAAACACTAAGTATATCGGTTTGAGTTTGAAGGTTGGCCATTGGATTACATCATGTATAACTTTTTGCTATTTGTTCAACATATGAGAAAGATTGTTTATGAGGGTAGAACTAGTCAAGTGTTGATATGTGTCCCAAACAAGTTGACAATAAAGAAAGAAAATCTGGGTGTCTACACTGATAGAGTATTTGGTGTCACATTTCTTGAGTAAATGTAGAACTTATAGTCATGTCATTCTTTTTCTTTTCTGCACTTGGCCAAATTAACTTTCAGTATGACCATTCTCTTCAACTTTACAAAAAGGAAACAAAAGCCGAGTGGAGGATGATAGAGGTTGTGACACATTTCTTTAGTGAATGTAGAACTTTTTGCTATTTGATCAACATATGAGAGAGATTCTTTATGAGAGTAGAACTAGTCAAATGTTTATGTGTCCCAGACAAGTTGGAAATGCTAGATGCCCTATTCAATTGGATTATATTTCATTTGTAAAAAGCCCAAATGAATTTTCTTCATTCAGTGAACATCTCTAAATATATATTCTACAAAGAAAATTTTACATCTCAAGACATCCTATTGCAATATGCAGTAAATGTTTTGTGAACAGTAGGAGGTAGGTTCTGATATGTTCCAAACAAATGGGAAATGCCAGTTTTCCTTGTTCATTTTGACTATATTTTCTTCTATAAAATCCCAAATTAATTTTCCTCATTCAGTGAATATGAAACCATCTTCTACTATACAAACCAGTGTATAAATGATTTATGAACAGAAGCACCATATATCCTATGCATGTCCACATTTCTTTAGTGAATGTAGAACTTTTTGCTATTTGATCAACAGATGAGAATGATTGTTTACAAGGGTAGAACTAGTCAGGTGTTGATATGTGTCCCAAACAAGTTGGAAGCCTTGTTCAATTGGATTATATTTTATCTGTAAAAATCCCAAATGAATTTTCTTCATTCAGTGAACATTTCTGAATATATTTTCCAATAAGAAAATTTTACATGTCAAGACATCCTATTACATTATGCAGTAAATGTTTTGTGAACAGTTGGAGGCAGCTTCTAATGTGTTCCAAACAAATGGGAAATGCCAGATTTCCTTGTTCATTTTGACAATATTTCTTCTGTAAAATTCCAAATGAATTTTCCTCATCTAGTGAATATGAAACCATCCTCTACAATACAAAGCAATGTATAAATGATTTATGAACAGAAGTGACAAATATCATATGCATGTCTCTTGTTCAATTGGATTATATTTCCTACCTGTAAAAACCCAAATGTATTTTCTTCATTCGAAGAATACAAAATTATCTTTTATAAGCAAATGTTTGTTTTATGGTAAAAGACATCTCCTCACAGTGTGCAGTCAATGATTTTATGTTTTGTTCATGATTTTGTCTATGTGGGGCTTATTTTCAATTATATACAGTGTTTGTGTTGGGTTTTGTCAAATATGTATCATACCTATTGTGCATTTTGGAATAGTTTTGAATCTGGAAAGATTGAAATTTTGTAAATTTATGTATCATGGCTGTTTTGGAATAGTTTTGAGTCTGGAAAGATTGGAATTTTGTAAGTATATGTATCATAGCTGATCATGATTGTAACTTGTTCTATTGACTTTGACTACATGTATTGAGATTTGAGAGTAGGTTCTAGCAGAAAATTTGTAGAGTGCTGGTTTCAGTAGAGAAATTGAAGAGTGCTGAGGAATTTGGTTGAGAGCATATTTTGATTTTGGAGAAAATAGTTTGACGGTAAAATTTGATGTGTGGTTGTGTGTTTTTTAACTGAACGTATTATTTATTTGATCTTACATCAATTGTGTTTCTGATCTTATGTTTTAAGGAAGTGTTTTTTAAGTTGGTAAGTGGTTTTGCAGCATTATTTGAAAAGATATTTTAGGGTTTTATTGAGTCTTGTAGAGGGTAATTGGTTTTTTCGTTTCCAGTTAGATTTGTTTAAACATTGTGTTGAGTTTTGTTCTATGATATGTTTTTCTTGTGTCTTCTAGCTCATAGATATTTGATGTTAGTGTTGTTGTTAAATTTGAGCCCATTTGATAATCCTTCTTGGGTTTGGTTTTGTTCTCCAGGGCATGATGCAGGAAAGAGGGTTTAGGCCAAGTGGTGAAGACCTACTTTCATGTTCACATCCGATTGGTCTGTTGCACTCTTTGCTGTGTATTCGTATTTCCTCAGGTTGACAAGTTTCTAGATTGCTGGGCTTGTGGAAAAATGAATCATGCAGCTAGGATTGAATTGATTTGTGTGCACATTTTTCATGTAGTTAAATCTCTTTTTCTGTTTATATCTATCTCAAATTTGAGTCAGCTGATATGGAATATGGCTTCACAAACATACCATTCTTGAATCAGGCAAAGCCATGTTTGTCAATTTGGAACATAGTCATATAACAAATTTTGGATATATTTTTCTAATTATGTGTCATGGTTGAGGTTTATAACCATAAATGAATTTAAATTGGGACACACACATAGCTATAGGTGGGAGTTTAGCTTGTGATACTAGATCATGGCATAAACGTTTTTCTAAATTTGATTGATTGCAGAATACTAGAATGAAAAGCATTGGAGTTATTTTTTCAGGCCTGTGTTCACCATTATTTTGCCTTCTTAATCTAAATTTGATGCATAAAACTTAGGTGGTTGTGAGCCAATTACATTTTTGAACTCTTGCCTATTTGGATTTCTTGTATCATCACAATGATCTTGAATAAATTTAAAGTAGATGTACACCAGTTAGTTTTAACTCCTATAAATATAATATCTATTGGTACTTCTAAGCAGAATGGGTGTGTGTTTCTGATAGTTCCATTTTTTGAAGTATGATAACTCATACAACTTGTCTCCTTCAAGTTTAAGTAACTTGGAAGATTTGCCTAAAATAAAATTGATTGGGTCTATAGCATATACTGTTTTCAGAACTTCTCTTTCTCTCATCTACACTTTTATACTGTATAGTCTTTGTGCCATCATTGAAATTCCTTGTGGTCATCATGATTAGGTTCCTATGGTAGCAAATAATCTAGTTGTCTCATGAGTGATACTAATTAGACAAGTTCTTTTGAAAGCTCCTTCATTCCGTGGGAGAACCAATCTAACTGAAGATAGCTAATATTAAATGTTTGAATGGTGAAATGTTTTTTTCCACAGAATATAGGTCAAATTGTGTTTGGTAGGCTCCAATGTTGGCATTGATGATACTATTTGATCTGAAGTACTTGAACGAAATAGTAAGTAGCTTCTTTTGGCATGCCATTACAGACATTTTGTTTTTCGGCCTCAAAGGATGTCACAAGTTGATAATCATGGGATTCATGTATTCTCTTTATATCACTATGTCTGTTATCCTAAGCTAATTAAATAATAAATACCCTCAGTAGTACCTTGCTTTGTTTATTGAATCTATTTTTAATGTCAGTAGTACCTTGCTTTGTTTATTAAATCTTATCTTATTGTATCTAATACATTGGAAGACCCAGGAAACTGTGCTCCATTTTTTAGGCCTCATAAATGTCCAGCTAAACTTTGGCAGTTGTTTTCGCTTCATGGCCATGGACTTCTCATAGGAAGGTAATAACATGTGTTGGATAGGTCTAATGATTTTACTGTCAAAAAATAAGGTTAAATTCCTTTCCAGTGGCTGTCAGTTTGGCATTTACAAAACCACTAGTTCTGGAGTTTGGACTACTTAGCAAAATGCTATACTGAATGCCATTGTTTTGCATACCTTTCAAAATGAATAGTTCCAGCCATTGAAAGGGTATCATATGGAAAAAATCACCAACTCTGGAGTCATCTTGGTTTATGTGTTGCATTTTAGCTCTATCATGCATCGTGCAGATCCAAGGAGTTGCTCTACAATTTTTAGAGCTTATAAATTCCATTAGATTTTAGCACTCCTAGTGATTCCTCATTCCCATAGAGTTCTTTCTTTACGATTTTCAGCCTAATAGGTGTACACTTTATACAAAGGAAGACTCGATTGCCATAGAGATATTGGTTTATGTTGAGGAAACTGAACCTTGTTTAGATTAGTTGTAAATGTGCACCAGAGGGATTGGTAATTCCCAGAGGTAGCTTGATCTGTTTTTGATAGAACTTAACGTACCCTCAAAGATGCCTAGCTTGCTGAATCTAGTTATTATTAATGATTTTTTTCACTAAATCCACCAGGAATTAGGTTTTATATTTGTTTTTAGATGCATTGATGCTTTTGTAAGGATGTTTAGGATTAGACATTTTGTGGATATTTGGACATTATTTTAGCATGGATTTATATGTTATACTGTGAGTAAACCATGATTTGTTGAAGAGATTGTTGTCTTGTCCTTATAGTTGTTATTAAGTATTGATCCTATTGAAATCCGGTATTGGTTATGGTATCTCATGACCTTCTATGATTGTAGGTATATTGTAATGACCATGATATATTCATTGTTATATGCTACAATGGTTATTCAACTTTTGTGTAACCCAAAGAATTAAGTCCTGAAATCCATCTCTGTCCACTATGGCAGTGACCTAGTTGTATAGTGGAGAGATGGTGGTACCTCAAAAGTAAATTAAGGTGTAGTTGTATAGATTTTTTGCATCCATGGCCTTTGGATTTTCTTCTTCAGGAATGTTTGTGGGTTGAATTCATTTTGAATAAGAACTTAATACTAATGATTGAATTTGGTACAAAAGGGAATGTCATAGCTATGGGGTTTGTGCAACAAAAATGTGCTTTGGTCTGTAGGGGATCTCCAAGGCCTAACAATGGAGGAAGCTGTATATTCCTCATCATGAGCTATTTTGTAAGTGCTCATGCCTTTGGGATGGAAACATGGTGAGAAAAGGTATGAACAGAAACCCACATTTAATAAACGTTTGCATGATTGAAATGGACTTGAAATTTTTTGGAAAACACATGATTGCATTTCTATACTGGAAAAGTACTCTTTGAAACAGGAAGACCGATTCTCATCTTTGCTCTCTAGGTTCTTCATTTGGCAGAAATGATGATGTGGTGATAGGAGCATAGCAATTATCTATTCCTCACCATATTACATGCAGTTTGCTACAGGAGCTATTGGAGCTACATGCAACTACATTTAAATGAAATTAAATAGTAAAATGGTAGTACTGCAGTACTATGATCGATGGTCTGTTACACAAAACAAGTCATGCCTCATAATAGATAATGAATTTTATTTTAATATGAAGATTGTTTTTTATGGTATGAATCATTCCTCATGGCCAGAGTGGAAGAAGAGTGTAGTGGGACTTCCATGATATGCTGAAATTCCATCCCAATTGAAGGAGAAGGCTCCAAGACCCAAGCCCTTGTATCTTGGACCAATTTGATTAGCTGTGATATTATGTGGCCATATCCAACAAACCCATGAGAAAAATGTCAGAATTGTGAATATGTATCCAGGGAGTGTGTAGTATAAAAAGCTGGCCACTGCAAATATAGCAAAGAATTGCATTCGTGACAGTCTCTTCCTAGAATGGTGTTTTTCATGAAGAGCCCTGATTCACATTCAAATAAGTACTCGTACCAGAACAAATGAAGCAGAAATCATATGCAAGAATGTTCTAATACCTATTCCTTGCTCAGTAAATTACATGAAAAAATGTAGATCAATCCAAGGTGCATGCATTGCATGGTTTTCTAACCTTTCAAGTTTTGCTGAATCTTAGGTAGCTGTGGTAATTCCCTTGGTTATTAACATTTTTTTTAACAGTTTGAGTGGTGTATATTCCTATGTCTCGTTGTAAGGAAATTTCTTTGCTTAGATAGTGAAACTAATATTATAACTATATAAACATTTGAGCCTCAAACATGATCCCCATGGAGAAATTAACTGAACATGTTCCAAAGGGCCCTTGGCTACAATTAACTTCAAATTTTATCGATGCTTTCAGTTGAAGAACTTCATTATACCATGAAAGAGCAAGTCAGGTGATAAAATGGTAAGGATGTCAATTTTGGAATCCTGAGTTTGGATTTTAAAGTTATCAGCCTATATTTACTTAAAGCAGTGGAGAATTCCATGTGAACACAATGCAATACCATATTGGAACTTGAAAAGCTATCAATTTCAACAAGGTTTCCTACTTGATTTGGCCTCTACGTGAGTATTGTTGTGGTGTATCCCATGGGTGTTTTGACTGCAGAATCAAAAATATAGATTCAAGAATACTTCTTCCTGAACAGAAAATCTTCAAGAATACTTTGAACAGAATGGATTTAGGAAAGGTTCTTTTATTCTGAATAGCCTTCTCACTTAAAAAAGTATTAAGTGGGAAAAGGAAACTAGGAAAAATTTTCTTTCTCAAAATAAACTTTGACATGGTTTATAACATGATTGAATGAGACTTCATTTTTAATATTCTTTAGTGGCTAGGATTGGGAAACTTCTTCACTCGAGCAGTTTGAACCTTGTTCTCACATGCCTCAACCAGAGTGTATGTTAAGGATAGAATTTTCCAAGCAATACTTCTTCAAATATCTCTTTCCCACTCCACACTTTATGCCCCTTAGCTCCATAATTATATGTCATTGCAGCAAATGCCTTCGATTATCTTCTAGGGGTGGGTAACTGTTTAGTGACCAGGGCAGATCCAAGATATCCCTAGTACCTATTGGTGGTGGGAAACTGTTTAGTGACCACTTCACAGATGATTCAAATCTCACTTCAGAACTCAACAAAACTTCGGTTGAGGGTACCATTTAGTGCCTCGATATTTTCCAACATGTAGTACCTAGACTTTTTTTTCCAAAGCCACAAAGCAGTGATCACTGATAAGTGAAAAATATAGACAAAGGAAATTTTTTTAGTCCCTTCCATAGGAAGATGGTCATCTTGGATTGGTCGACATTAAACCCCAAGGAGCAATTCTAGAAATTAAATGGGTTGGAAGAGCCATGACTGTTGACGCCCCTTAGCAAATTCTCCTCGACCATCACAATCAAACTGCTTCTCATATTTGTGACATATAAGGCATTTGGGATTTATCTAGTATGGTTGGATTCTTTGATATATGACTGTTATTGAAATCCTTGTACAAGACTTATAATAGAACCATGATTATTTAAGGGACTGGTTCTTAAGTTAGTGGATGTCAAACCATAACCAGAGAATAAGGATCTTATTTCTATATACCTAATCATTTGTCCTAGTGTTTCAAATTTATTTTAAGAATCTCTAGTCTATCAGGAAGAGTTGACCCTTGGACATTTGATGAACTAGGAGGGATACTTTTGTAGGAGCATCCCTCAAATGGACTCTAAGACAATTTTGACCATCCTCTCGTAGAATAGCATAAGGAAATGAGACATAGATTTGTCTATGCGATAGAAGAGGAGAGGACAGGAGATATAGATTTGTGTGATAGAAGAAGAGAGGAGATAGAGATTTGTGTGAGAGGAAATAAAATATAAGGCTAAACCATGCATGAAGATTTAGAATGACAATTTTAATTTAAATAAAAAAAGAAGTATTTAAAATGAGGATGACAATTTTTGTCATCCTCTTAAAGAAAAGCATAAGGAAAGGAGATAGAGATTCATCTATGTGACATAAGACGAAATCAAAGACAAGGCAAACTATATATGAAGATTCAAATGGTAATTTTAATTCAAAGAAAGAAAGGAAGTGTATTTAGTGTGATAAATATGGACTTTATTTTGAAAAAAGATGGTTAAAAATTGTGTTTAAAAAATTGGAATCTTTTTTCCAAAGAAAAAATGTTTCTTAATATTCATTTGGAATAAAAAATATATATACAAACCACCAATTCTTCCTAAGAAGACAATTACTTTAAAAAAAAACTTTTAGAACAAACTACTTTAGACTTGTCTAAGAAGTTAACCCCAAACTTGAAACTTAAACAAACATCAATTCTATTTTTCTCCATAAGGGTTGGGTCATTATATCTAAAATCAGAGAAGAGTACCCAGATCGGATGATGTTTACATTCTCATTTTTTGCATCACCTAAGGTGTCTGACACAGTTGTAGAGCTAATTGCCCTTGGTTGAACTTCTCTGAGCAACACTGCCCATGATCCTTCTTAAGGCCACTGCTATTTTTCTTTGTTGGGGTCAGTATACTAGGTAGAAATATAAAGGGGTATAAAAAATGTAAATGTAAAAATGGATACATTCAATATATAGTGAAAATAGGGGTTTTTTAAAAATGGGAAGGCATATTGGGAGGGGGTTAAAAAAAATGATTTTTTGAGGTATTTTCCAATATTTTTTGAAAATAGGGGTATTGTTTCATATGCCACGAACGAACATGCTATGGCATGGTTTCACTAAGTGAAGGCCCCGTGATTATGATTTAAGTTTTGGGAGCTTGTAGGTGTTCAACCTCGGGGGTTCTAGTTGTTATAACATCCCACAAGAAATAAGCATTATTTAGTAATTATGATTTTATTTTGAGTTATTGTTTTAATTGAATAAAATTGGTTGGATATGAAATATGTACATAGGTCCTTGGAGGACAGATGTAATAAAACAATATGATTAATTAGAATTATGAATGAAGGATGGAAACCACATTAAATGAGGAAGTTATGCATGTGAGAGTGGGGAACGAGGAAGAGTTAACCTTGGGGATGTTTCAAACAAGTGTTGAAAGTGCAATTATGGCACTAGACATGCTCTGGAAATCAGGGATTTTGTTAGCTGTGCAAATTCCATGAAGAATTGGATACTTGCAGAAAAGACCTAGTCAAAATAAACTATAAAAATGAAGCATATGAGGGACGAAGGACATTGCTTAGTATGCTAGGAAGGAATCCTTGCTATGTGAGCACTATGTGTTAGGAAAGTGATTTAATCCTTGTTTTGTGAGCACTCTTTGTTAGGAAAGTTATTTCTCACTGGATAACAGAAATATGAACCTAAGGATTGGTCGTGACTACTCTTGGCATGCATAATTTAGCTTAGGGGTGATTGAGAACATAGAGAAAAAATTTCTAAATCTACGGCTGGGTGGAACATGGTTGTTCCTACTTCATTTCAGTGCTCTGCAAATTGACCAGGTTATTTAGATGGTTTATTCCAAGTAATGTTTTGGCTTATAATTACACTTTGGGTTTATGAAATGATTTGTTAATGTGGTTCTCATATCCTCCATGCATTATTGTTCAAACTAAATATCTTTCTGTACTTTATATTTAATTGCAACAACTAGGTTATCTAGATCTGGAAGTACCCATAATAGTTTTGAATGGATTGATGGTATTTCATCCTGTCACAACTTTATATGCGTTATGTTAATGAAAACTAAGATCAATGTATAATTCTAACTAATAGGTTTAATCCTGGCGTAGATTGTTGGAATTCTTTCATATCTGTTAATGGGATTATTATAGATCCGGATCATAGGTTTGCTTCATTAACTAATAGGATTGTTTTAGGATTATGTTGGATCTTTGTAAATTCTTCTTGTACATTTTAATAGATCAAGCATTTTAATGGATCAAAGTTCTTAACAGATCAAGAAAGGGTCCATAAATTAACTATAAGAGGATGCTGGATTTCATACTCATTAAACCATTTCATATCAAAATAGGAAGAACCTATAGTTCCATATTTAAGACAAATGGTTTTAATCGGGATCTTAATGTTTTAAGATAAATAATTTATTTGTTAATGAAAAACCCATGTAAGGGAAGTTGTGTAATGTAGTTTTATCTACTTCGAAATTGCAAGTTTAGGGATTCAAATCCTAGTTCGCATTTTTAGATCACTAAGGAAGTGCTAGGATATTTAGAGGGTTTTAACCACATGACAAACATCGGTGTGTTGATCTATGATCTATTTGTGTGAAGCAGTTGCTCAACGTGTTCAACAAGGGTCCCAAACCCTCTCAATCAGCTCCTTCTTTAAAAAATGGCAAAGGATCCAAGAAAAAAGGAAAGAAGACTGAGCATCACTGCAATTTTTGTGGGAAAGATAATCATGATGAATCTAAGTGTTTCAAAAATATGGCAGCCTTGGAAGCAGCAATGAAGAAGCACCACATCAGCCTAGATTCATCTTCATAATCTAACTCTCATGGACATGCACTTTGTGCTTCTGGTTACTCGTATACTACATCTTCTTCTTCTACTTCAAATGAATGGCTTATTGATTCTGGAGCATCTTATCATATGGCTAAAGATCAAGCCATATTTTCTACTATGCATGAATGTAACACCAAACAAATATTTGTTGGTGATGATAGATCTCTAAGTGTTGTAGGATTTCGAACAGTTCCAGTAGAAAATGGTCATTTCAATTATGTACTATGTGTTCCAAAAATTTCCTACAATTTGTTATCAGTCTATCAAATTACTCATTCAGGTGAAGGTAAAACTATGAATTTTACACCTCACCAAGTTGTAATCAAGGATTTTAAAAATCCTCAAAATGTCCCTGCTACTGGAATTGTTGATGATATTACCAAGTTGTACAAATTTAAGAACTTTGGGTCATCACCTTTTCCTTCAGTTTTTGTTGCTCATAGTGATAACTTGAGCAAACTTTGGCATGAGCGATTTGGTCACTTAAATTATCACTCATTGCAACAACTATGTAAAGACAATATGGTGACTATTCTTCCAATGGTATCTTGCAAGGATGGTGTTTGTTCTAGTTGTGTACTCAGAAAACATCATAGGGACAGTTTTGACAAGCATGCCTCTTGGCACACCTCGGTTCCTTTGGAGCTTGTGCATAGTGACTTGTGTGGTCCTCTTCCATCTGCTTCCTTTTCTGGTTTCAAATATTTCTTAACTTTCATTGATGACTACTCCATACGCACTTAGGTTTACTTCCTAAAACTTAAGAGTGAAGTATTTAACATGTTCTTGGCCTACAAGGACCTTGTTGAAAAACAACCTGGTCATCAAATTATTAAGTTAAGATCTGACAATGGAGGAGAATATGTTAACAACAAGTTCACTACTTTCTGCACTGAACAAGGAATCCAACAACAGCACATTGTTCCATATACACCACAACAAAATGGTGTAGCTGAACAAAAGAACCGCACTTTAAAAGAAATGGCTAATTGTATGATCCAATCTAAGGGACTAAGTCTTCAATATTGGGATGAGGCCATAAATTGTGCAAATTACATGGTTAATTGCACACCCACTAAAGTTTTACAAGGTATAACACCGGAATAAGCATGCAGTAAAATTAAACTAGATGTAAGTCACTTTCGTGTGTTTGGTTGTGAAGCATGGGCTCACATTCCGGATGAAAAATGGAAAGCATTGTAGCCTAAAAGTGAACAATGCATATTTGTTGGATATTCTGAAGATGTAAAAGGTTACAGACTTCTTCAACCCCATTCACATGATATAATCATTAGAAGAGATGTTAAATTTGATGAAAATCTCTTTTCCTGCGAGCCTAACTTGGCAGGTGTGCCATCTTTGGGCTGCGAGCCTGATTCGATGATTGTGCCTTCTTCTTCTTCTTCCAAATTCCTTGACAGGTTTCCAACTCCAGTTTCTACTAATGATAGTGAGGCAAAAAATCCACCTCTGCCTGCTCATGTTCCTCAAATTGCACCAACACCAATACATCCTTGATGGGTCCGTTCAACATGTGAAGTAGCTGGTGATATTGTCAGTGATCCTAGAGATCAACGTTGAACACGTTCTTAGTTTCAGTGAGCCTCTTCTCTTTTGGCTCAAGTTTTTGAGAATCATGATCCAGAAACTTTTGCAGAAGCTTCAGGGAATCCAAATTGGGATGCAGCTATGGATGAAGAATATCGTTCCTTAATGGTGAAGGATACTTGGGATCTTGTTCCTCTTCCAAAAGGAAGAAAACTTCTCAGATGTAAATGGGTCTACAGAACTAAGTCTGCATCAGATGGAAGTGTTGAAACACTTAATGCAAGGTTAGTTGCCAAAGGTTTTTCCCAAGTTGAAGGGATTGACTACAATGAAACCTTTTCCCCTATAGCAAAAATGAACTCCATTTGCCTTGTTCTTTCCATTGCATCCTTACATAGCTGGGAAGTGCATCAAATGGATGTCAAGTCTACCTTTTTACATGGTGATTTACATGAGGAAATTTACATGGAACAACCTCCTGGATATGTTCATAATAACTCTAGTCTTTTTTGTCTCCTTAAGAAATCCTTATATGGCCTTAAGCAAGCTCCTGGAGCTTGGTATGCCAAAATGGATAGCTTTCTCCTTGACACTAGTTTTTCTAGATGCCATTTTGACCCCAATGTCTATACTAAGAAAGTAGGAAACCATCTCATCATACTTGTTCTTTATGTTGATGATCTTATCCTTACTGGTAGTGACCCTAAACTTATAACCCATGTGAAATCCAGTCTTAAGAAAAATTTTGAAATGTCAGACTTAGGACATTTGCATTATTATCTTGGTCTCCAAGTCTTGCAAACCAAAGAAGGAATCTTTCTTTCCCAGTCTAAGTATGCTTGTGACCTTCTTCGTCGCTTCCACATGGAAGATTGTTAACCAGCCCCTTCTCCCTTCCAGTCTAGAGTCAAACTTTCTGCCACTTGTACTTCCCCTGAAGTAGATGCCACCTTGTATCGTAAACTTGTTGGTAGTATTTTATACTTGACTCATTCCCATCCTGACCTTTCATTTGCCATTGGTCGTGTTTCCCGTTATATGCAAGCTCCTCATGAAAGTCACTGGAAAGTAGAAAAAAGAATACTTCGATATATTCGAGGTACAATTCAGTTTGGGATTCATTGCAGTACAGGGGGGAAACCTGTGTTGGTTGGTTTCACTAATTCAGATTGGGTTGGTGATCCTGATGATCGAAAGTCTACTGCAGGTTATGTTTTCAGTGTGGGATCTGGACCCGTCACTTGGGCTTGTAAAAAACAACAAGCTCTTGCTTTTTCTTCAGTAGAAGTAGAATATCGAGCCATAGTTAATGCCAATCAGGAAGCTTTATGGCTTCGACAAATCCTTTCAGAGTTTGGATTTGAGCAGCAGCAACCTACTCCACTTTGGTGCAACAATCAAAGTGCCATAAAGCTTGCCAAAGATCCAGTTCTACATCAGTGCAGCAAACACATTGAGCTACACATGCACTTCATTAGAAATCTTGTTCATGATCATGTTATTGAAGTGCTCTATTTCCTTATAGATGATCAATTTGCAGACATCATCACCAAGTCTCTTACAGAAGCGAAGTTTTCTAAACTTCGATCTATGTTAGGAGTTCAGCAATGTGTCTTTAAGGGGGGATAGGATCTAATGCCTCCTTCCTTCTCCTAATAGTGTCACTTTTGTAAATACTTAATCCTATCCCAAGTTGTTCTTAAGGGGGGATGTTAGGATATTTAGACACTTAGGAGTTAGTTAAGATCAACTTGTGTAATATATCCGTTAGGTAAAAGTGTGTTTCTTTAGTATGCATTAGTATGCATTTGTAAATATTCTAATCCGACAGTCACGATATGTTCTAGACATAGAGTGATCCAACGGTTCAACTTCTCTTAGATCATACCTACCATTGATCTGTGCCTTAACACCCAATTGGTCTATGATCTCTATTTAAAGAGCATAGAGGGTCCTTGGCTAGTTGATTGATTATGAGAAGCTCATGTAACTTTCTTTCTTTTGCATAATAAATTGCTCCAAGTAGCTATTTGGCTGGGGTCATGGATTGTTTCCCTCTCGAGGGTTTTAACCACGTGACAAACATCGATGTGTTGATCTGTGATCTATTTGTGTGAAGCGGTTGCTCAAGGTGTTCGGTCTTTTGGGAGTACCCTGTGTACCCAAACAGGAAGATTTAGCAGAAGTAAATCACAATTTCCTAAGTAATTTAGCATATCGATAAAAGGAATTTCTATATTGAATCTTGTAACCATGGTTGATGAACATAGGACTAAAATTTACTTCTCAGAGATTGAAAAATACCTCTTGGGTCGTAGCGCAAGTCACCACTATAAAACTTATTAAATATCAGTTTACGATTCATTAATAATGTGGATTTTAAGGCCTTCAATGGAATCCACAATCGCCTAAAAATATCTTAGGATATTAACAAAAAACATTTAAATGTGGAAGACAGTTGCGGAAGCATTTTCCTAGAAGTTTTAAGTCAACACGCAATCAGCAATTGCAGAAGGGTAAATGCGGGAGGGTTTTTCAAAAAAAGTTTTAGGTCAACCCGCAATCTGCAATCAAAAATTGTGTAAGGTTTTTCAATAAATAATTTTAAGTCAACTCGCAATCCACAATCCACAATTGTGCAAGGATAATTACATAAAGATAATTACGGAAGGGTATTTGCGGAAAATTTAATTCAGAAAAAGTTAAGGGAAACCTGCAATTTGTAATATGAAAATGCGCAAGGATAATTGTGGAAGGGTATTTGTGGAAGTTTAAAATTGAAAAAATTAAGGGAAACCCGCAATCTGCAATCCGCAATTGTGGAAGGCTAGTTGTAGAAGGACCATTGCGGAAGGCTTACCTGTGTATTGGTCATTGCAGAGTGATAAATTTCAGAAGGATCTTTGCGGAAAGGCTAGTAAACTTAAAAGTTTAGGAATGAATAGATAAGTGATTTAGAACCTATCTTTCTAGAGCTAATTTCGAAGATTAAAGCACAAGATGTTTCATTATAAAACATCACGTGTACGTTGAAGAACACCTGAGGACATTGTCTCTTAGCAAACAGATGTCTCTAGCAGCATGTAGGGACTTTACTAACGTATATTTATATCTTTGTATGTTATATCCAAAAAAAATTATATCCATTTTGAGGTGCATAATTATGGGTATTTTACATTTGGTATTGAAGCCACAGGTTCAACCCTGTTTCCTATGGAAACATCTAGTTTCCGTTGGACACACTAAAATGTTATTCTAACAATAAAAAGTTGTGCTTTGTTTTCTGTATGTATGCATAAAAATTTACAGGACTAAACAATGGCTTCATATATTGGAAATGATGGCCAACATGAAGAAGATGACCATGCACAACATACAACACAACTAGATGAAGAACATTCTGAAGCTAGTCAAGTACTAGAAACAATGAGACATTTGATTATGGAAATATAGAGTTTTAAGGTGGATCATGAACAACTAAAGAAAGCTCAGGAGAAGTAGTAGGAAATCAATGAAATATTACTATAAGGTCTACATGAAAGGAGCAATGGAAGGGATCAACAAACAGAGACAAACAAGGAACAGGAGGTTAGTGAAAATGATGAAAGAAAAGATAGCTCCTCCAATGATACACAAAAATATAAAAATCAAATGAAATCCACTAGGAAAAGATAAGTTTACCATCTGGAAGGTGAATTCAAGAAAATCAAACCAACTAGCTTCGACGGAGAATCAAAGACTAGAGAATAAGAAAAATCTTGGTTGTTGGATATCAAAAAATATTTCCAAATCTACAACTAATCCAACAACATGAAGGTTCGGATGATAGTTTACAATATGAAAGGAAAGGCCATCATTTGGTGGTGGGATTTAAAAATTTGCCATAGGTTAAAAGAAAATAATTTAGAATGGTCGAAATTTAAGAAAATCTCCAAGAAGCAATATCTGTCGGAAAGTTACTATGAGAGAAAGACAAAGGAGTTTTATGAATTAAAAATCATCCAAATGAACATGGACGACCTCATCAATAAATTTATATATCTACTATGGTTTGTATCTTATATTAAAGAAGAAAAGGTGAAATTTCAATGATTCCTAAGTTGTTTGCCACAGTCTTACAAAGATCAGATCGAGTTCGATAACCCAAATAACTTAGATGAAGTGATAAGGAAAGCAAGGTTATGTTTTGAACAGTATAAGCAAAGGAATGACATTTCTAAAGTATGGAAGGATAAGAAGCAGGAAAAATTTAACCAGTAGAAAAATGGATTCAAGCCACCACCTTTTAGGAAGATGCCAAGAAATATGCAAGGGAGTCCATATAACAGAAATGAAAATTTGCAATAGAAATGTAATAAACCTATTAATTTTAAACGAAAAGGGACTTTTGGAACCCCTAAAGAACCATTGAAAGGTTGGGAGTATTGAGAACCCCATCTACGATGAAACTTCCCACTCTTCAACGAAGAAAATAGGGCTATCCATAACCTACAAGAAGCTTCCACAATTGGGATATCCCTAATCCTATTCTCAAGGATGTAAAGACTCCTGAAGGTAATTTATTTATCCTATTTATATTCACATATGTGTTATACATAGAGAAGTATGAGTCTCTGTGACAGAGGACTAAAATTATGATTGTCACATACTAGATGTTGAGAGGGAAAGATAGATTTGCTAGCTCATGGAAAACCAGTGGAACTGGTTAATTAAACTACTATTATGTATAAACATGCATGGTGCTCATATTCATAAGGAAGCTATATGTAAGAATATTGAATGATTCTTAAGTTTAGAGGTGTAATAGTCATTGGATAAGATTTTATTTTGCTGAGGAAAAATGTTCAGTAGATTTTTTGAAAGGATTCAAGAACAATGGATTATAATTCCATGACCACACACATGATAGATAAATCTAATTCTTATTCAAATTTGTAGGATATTTTAAATGTTATATATACACAGGCCCCGGGATCAGTTATATGCTTTACATTCAATACATAGACATGTACAATAAAGCATGTGTCGTCTTACCTACTTAGTACAAGTAATGTAGATTTAAATATGTCTCTGTTAGTGAAAGGAAGTTTCACAGAGATATGGATTCTGAATAGTACAGTGATCAAGAAAGATCACATAAAATATGTTGATGCATATACAGCATATTTTAAATATCTAAATCTTTACAAATTTCCTATTCAGTTATATCCTAGACATGGTGCTAGCACTATGTTTGAATTTTTGAATTATGGACTTGAAAAGTTTGAAAATGATCCTATTTAATGAAATTTTGTGGAAGCACCTTTCAGGTTATCTGGTTAACACATTCTTTCATCAGGACTCGTCAGATGGAGAGTGGATTTTGATCTACGGTGGTAGATATTTTTGTATCTTGGAACATGCAGCAGCGGAATAATGGTGAACTGTGTTAAGCCTCAACGGTTTAGATTCATGACAAGGAGGATCAACGGTGGAAAGAGATTTCATGGAGCGGAGATGTAAGGAAGGATTTAATTTTGATATTTGCGGAGTCCGTTAAATGAGTGCGATGTTGGAGGGTTGATATCGACACAATATAAGATCAACTGCTCTAAATTATTTCATGCCATGGACATTCCTGGAGAAAGAAACTTTTTCAAATCGTGGAATGAGTTAGCGGGTAAAAACATCGGATGGTGGAAATAAGAGAGGAGGTATATATGTGCTCCAGAATCATTCCACGGATTGAACTAGCATAGATGAGGTCAGTATTTCAATCCATGAAAAGTTTTAGGGACCACAAAGATCGACGGTTGTGACAAAAGGTAAATCTTGATCAATGGATAGGAAACATTCCGCGATTAGAATTTGCTCACTCGATCAGAGGAAAAAGGATTGGAAGAATGTTAAAGTTCTTAGGGATGAACGGTATCAATGAGGGTAGTTTGGAGATCGACAATCGATGTTGATTTCCCCAAATCAAGATGCACATATTGATACTGTTGAAACTTTGGTATCCAGACCTTGCATATCAAAGGCTTAGATTGAAAAGAGAAAGGATCTACGGTACAGATTGTGTGGAGGTGCACAAGGATTATGAAATATAGAAAACTATAAAAGTGTCTACGTGGAGTTGAAAAAGGTTTGTCTTTACCGGATCTTTGAGATTGACGAACCGCCTGACTGCGTACAGAGTGCTAGCGTGGAAGGATCAGAGAACTGTGCTAAGTGACAAGGTAGGAACCCTAATACTTCCTCAGTACTATTGAAAATGGATAAAATGGAGGAGATAGAGGTAGTAGAGGTGTGGGATAATGAGTAATTAGGGGTTATTGGTCAGAATGATGAAGAAATTTTCATAGATGAAAATGTCAAAATCTTTGATACTATTCTATTGAACGAAACAATTGAAACTGCTAATGGTAAATTGGAAGTTCTTAAGGACCAAGGTAGCGATACCTATGGTGTTTTTAGGTCCTTTTTCCATTTTTTCTCTATTAACCAGACCGGGCCATATTTCCCAGAGTTTGTTAAATGGTGTGCAAACAGTTTTTCTGCAACTAAAGAAGTCATCATGAATAAATCCAAGTAAAAAATCCTTTTCCCTGTTCAGGCTCGTGTCATTCATAAATCCCTCCATGTCCCAGATGATTTTTTCCACACATCCTAAGAATACAAAGAAGAGAGTATTATACAATTCTTTCAAGAGCCCACAGTCAAAAATAAGGAAGATTTCCTGAAGTCTTGTTCAAAACCTAATGTTGAATTTATCAATCTGTCTTATGCCATTGACCTGAGCCTATTTAATGAAGAAACGCAGTGGTGCATAACCTTAGCCAGTCAGTTTCTAAGTTTATATACTAATGGTTATGTCACAGAGCCATTGTTGAGTTTGTTATTTGTCCTGAATACCTTTCCTGTCGAACATGAAGTTCTAGGACAATCCTTTTAGTCCTGTTGTCTTAAATTTGATGATTTTGTAGTTGAAAACATTTGTTCTCGGTTAGATAACTTCCACGATACCAGAGTGTTCAGATTTCAATATTTTTTAATGAGAATGTTCTTGTCTTACAATGAAGATAATTTACAGGCACCTGGGTTAATGATCAATGATGGCATGACCAAGAATTATTGTGAATTCATGAAATTTTTTATGGCAAAGATATATGACATTTTCTTTCAAGGAAGATTGCCCAAGGTGTTTCCTAAGATGAAGCAAATGTTGCATCTATCTCCTAGTAAGATGATAGGAGATTGGTTCCTGACATAATTTGAAACATTTATAATACTAAATGGTTTTGTGCATCATCCATATGTCCTTCCATCCTTTTTGACAGTCAGGATTTTCTCCTTGGAACTGATTAGGAAAAGGCTTACTGTTGAAGAAGAGAACATTTTGAGCTTTAGGAAGAGTTTAGGTATTAACTTTCCCTGGTAGATAGGACCATACATTTTCAAAAGCAGAACTGCCCTACCATAGGTTGATAGTCTTCTTAGATTTTTATCAATTTAGATAGTATTATCTTAGGATCTTATCTAAGAGAATAACATGCATAGCAATCAATCACAAGAGACAATAGACACAAATATTTTCCTTGGGGAAACCATAAAGGAGAAAACCCCGCAACTTCCTCAGAGATATAATAAGCACCAATAGCAACAGTAAAACCCAAAGACAGTAAGATGATCTCTGACAGTTGTTCTCTCTCTTATCCCAGCTCCTTCTCTCTCACTGATGAGCTACAATTGAGCGTGAGTGACTGTGTCATAAATAGAGAGGCTCACTCTCTATTTATACTAGTTTCTGACTTGACAATAACTTACTAGGGACAAATTCTCTAGGAGAGTCTAATAACCCTAGTGCCCCAAAACTGCAGGGAATTTAACCCTTAAACAATAAGGAGGGTTACCCTCTATGAATTTACATGACTTGTTTACATTATTGATTTTCCTGATAGGAAAACCGAGGCATGACATGACTCAATTACATTACAAATACTTCCCAATAGGAACATCGGGGCACATTACATAAAATATACAAGTGAATACATTCCAAATTCACAAATACATCAACGCTCCCTCTTAACTAGGAAGGTATTCTCTTGACACAATTCATCAGCGCAAGTCTTCTTCTCTGGATCAAGTCTAGATCATCATCAATGTTGGATCATCATTGGATCATCATCAAAGTTGGATCATCACTGGATCATCACTGGATCAATGCTTCCACTATCTTGATCAATTGGTTCTATCTCTCAATTCTACTCTTCATATGAAGTTAGATAGAGCCAACCCCTTTTCATGTTGGTTGTAGGCCTGGCCTCTAGGTAGGTCTTCTTCAGCACTTATATCTAACCCTAGTTAGAAAGGCCCACCTAGCACTTACATCTGACCATGGGAGGAACACATCCACCACCATGTCAGAAAGGCACACCCAACACTCACATCTGACCATGGGAGGCCCAGCCTGCCACCATGTCAGAAAGGCTTGTACAGCACTTACATATAACCCAGTCAGAAAGGCCTGGCACTCACATTTAACCATGGGAGTCCCATCCTGCCACCATGTCCAAAAGGTTCAGCACTTATATTCTACCATGGGAGGCCCAGCCTGCCACCATGTCGGAAAGGATCAACACTTATATGCAACCATGGGAGGCCTAGCCTGCCACCATGTTGGAAAGGATCAGTAATTATATCTGACCCAGTCAGAAAGGATATGCACTTACATCTGACCTAGTCAAAAATGCTCTGCACTTACATCTGACCATGGGAGGACCCACATTCCACCATGTCAGAATGGTTGTACACTTACATCTGACCATGGGAGACCCAGCCTGCCACCATGTCAGAATGGCTCTGCACTTACATCTGATGATGGGAGGACCCGCTTTCCACCATGTCAGAATGGATTTGCACTTACATTTGACCGTGGGAGGCCCAGCCTATCACCATGTCAGAATGGCTCCTGCACTTATATCTGACCATAGAAGAAACCAATCCTATCGTGTTAGAAAGGCTCTCAGACTCATCACCTCCTCTTGGAGGGAACCTCAATATGGAGAACACCAAGCTTCTCCCTGAAGTACTAAAACTTCACTCTGGCTAATGGCTTGGTAAACACATCAGATATCTGTTCATCTATCGCAACATACTAGAGCTTCACTGCTCCTCTCTACACCATATCCTTGATATAGTGATATTTGATCTCGATATGCTTCAACTTGTCATGGAACACTAGGTTCTCCGACAACTTCACGTAACTCTGGTTGTCGCAATATATACAAGTAGCATCCAACTGGAGATCAAATAATTCAGATAGTAGCTTCCTCAGCCACACTGCCTCACAACTAGTTGAACAAGCTGTGACATACTTGGCTTCGTCTGTACTCAGTGCCACGCAAGACTGCTTCCTGCTAAACCAAGAGATCACACCTGATCCCATACTGAAGCAGCACCTTAAAGTGCTCTTCTTATCGATGACACTTCCTGCCCAATCTGAATCAACATAGCCTTCCAAGTTAATCTTCTGATCTGCCTCATACTTGAGCCCATAATCAACTATACCCCCATAATCAACTATACCCTTCAGGTACCTCGAAATATGCTTTGCAGCAATCAGGTGAACATGTCTCGGATCTGTCAGGAACTGGCTCAATGTGTTCACAACAAATAAAATATCCGGTCTCATATTCATCAGGTACATCAAGGACCCAATCATCTGACGATACATCGTAGCATCAATCGTCTCTGATGAAGCATCACTCAATAGCTTCAGGTTCGATGCCATAGGTGTGGTCATGGCCTTGCATTCCATCATCCTGAACCTCTTTAGGATCTCTACCACATACTTCCCATGTCCCAGGGAGATTCCATCTATACTCTTCCACACCTCCATGCCTATAAAGTAGTGCATCATATCCAATTCCTTCATCTCAAACTTGACAGCAAGCTTCCTCTTTATATCATCAATCCACCCATCCAAACCTGTTACAAACAGATCATCTACATATAGTAGGAGTATCATTAGGTTCCCTTATTCAACCTTGTAGTAAAGGTTGGAATCTTCTTTACTCTTAGTAAATACCAAACTGGATAGGAAGCTGTCAATTCTGTTGTACCATGTCCTAGGTGCCTGTTTCAAACTATACAGGGCTTTCTTCAATTTACACACATGAGTCTCTCTGTCATGTGTCTCAAAACTGAGTGGCTAATCCACATACACTTCCTCTTCCACTACACCATTCAATAAAGCAGTCTTGACATCCATCTGGTGTATCTTCAATTTCATTACTACAGCCAGAGCAAGTACTGATATGATGGAAGTGTATCTACCTACAGGTGCAAAATTTTCTTCATAATCTATTCCTTCTTTCTGGGAGAAGACATGAGTAATGAATCTTGGTTTATGTTTCTCTATGCTACCATCTATAGCATGCTTGATCTTGTAGATCCATTTGGAAGGCACAACAAACTTCCCCTCTGGTCTAGGGACAACATCCTAGACATCATTCTTCATGATCAACTGGTACTCCTCAACCATAGCATCCTTCCATTCTTTATTCTCTCCCGCTTCTTCAAAGTTGGAAGGTTCTTTATCAATGATGTCACATAATAGTGCTACATAACCAGAGTAGGACCTGGTTCTTTTCCTCTCTCTATGCTTTTCTTCTGGAGCCCCATATCTTTCTGCACCTTGGACAGCCTCTCATCCCATGCAGGTTTCCTCTTGTGAGGATTATTCTCTTGGGGTGGATCTACAAGTTCCTGGGGTTCTTCTATTTCTCGATCTTCATTGTGATTTGCATCTTTCACAGTTGTGTCTTGAATTATGGGTACTTCTATTTCTTCAGAGTCTTCAACTGGTTTCTTTCTGGATTTGTTGTAAGCTGAATCTTCGTCAAATGTTATGTCTCTGCTAATGTCGATCTTCTTGAATCCTGGGAAGTATATTCTATAAGCATTCGAGCTTTCACTATATCCCACAAATATAACCTTCTTTCCAGAAGGATCTAACATTGTCCTCTTTTCTTTTGGAATGTGTATGTACACAAGACAGCTGAATATTCTGAGATGGCTGAACTCTGGTTTCTTGCCAGAAAAGACTTCTTCAAGTGTCTTATTCTCGAGCACTCTGTGTGGAGTATGGTTATGTACATACATCAGTGTCCTGGAAGCTTCTTCCCATAGATTCATGGGAATATCTTGATCATGAAGCATTTCCCTTGCATCTTCCATGATTGTTCTATTCTTCCTTTCTGCAACCCCATTCTGTTGTAGATTATATGGTGTAGTTAACTGATCCGTAGGATCTCAACTTAGTGCATTTAAAATTTATTTGTAAAAGAATGTGTGCAACAGATTAATTAACAGACAATATTAGAAAAAATTAAGTGCTCAGAATAGGAACGAAAACCACAACACTGATAGACAGATACAAGGAAGAAAACACGAAAATAGAGACATAAACAGAGTTGATAACGGAGTTCACCCCCTCCACTAGGATATGTCTCTGGGTCCCTCTCCAATAGGAACCGATCCAATTAATCTCTTGAAATGGTACAAAAATGGTTTTGGACTCTGCAAATCAATTTCAGCAGTAGCAGAATAGATTGGTGGACAAAAGTCTACAAGTCCTCTTCTCTGGACTAATACAAAGAAACTGGACATTAACAGTAAATTCTTCAAGACCTCCTCTCTGAAAGTTACAAAACTGGACTTCAATAGGCAAAAGAAGCCAAGTATAACTAAGAGTAGTCAACTTTAACCGGAACAGCAAAAATGCTCTCTGAAACTTCTCCTCACAGAGAAAATGCTGCACTGTGCTCCCAACGAACTGTGCCCGAAATTCTGTCTGAATCCCATTTCCACTGAACGGATTCCTCCTTTAATACTCATCTTGGCCATTATAATTGAGCCAATGCTCAAGAACGCGACTGTTCACCTCCTTCTGCCAACTGCCCTGACTGTTCACCTCCCTATCGATGTTACCATCATACGGCATCAAGATTCTGCAACAGTCATTTTGAAAAGTCCCCCTGCGTGAACGCATTGCCATCTTCAAATCGAAAGTTGTGATCATCAGTTCCTCTGCCGTTGCGGAAGGGAAACAAGAACGGGCTCCGATATTTTACTTTGATGAACTCGGCCTCAGTCGGCTGTCGGATGGTTTTCAAGTTGGAATTTGTAGTCACTTGTCTTCCGCCGTTGCAGCTGCCGAAAGCCTTTGTGCTTCCGATCCTTCCATATACTTCGTTGCGGAAGAGAAATCACTCTGGCTTCCGAACATCCTTACATTCCCGCCATTGCGGAAGCCCCACCGTTTTGGAAAGGGAAAAGCTTCCGCCATTGCGGAAGGAAATCTCTTCCAATCTTCGATCTGCGGAAGGAAAATCACTCCGCCGTTGCGGCTGCCAAAATGCTTCCGACTTCCAATTCGTCAAAGCTTCCACCATTGCGGCCGCTAGAAGGCTTTCGACCTCCAATGTTGCGGAATGGAAAAGCTTCCGACATCCGATCTGTGTTTTTTCTTCCGCCGTCCGATTTTCCACCCGCGGCTTCTTTGAACCATGTACCATATTTTGGATCGTTAAAGAGGAATTATCCGCCAAATCAATCCTCCCCATTGGAGAGATTTTGGACCACCAAAAGCCTAAATTATTCTGCAAGTAAGTGAGGGTAAAGTTCCCTCACTTTACCAATCTCCATCCATCTCGCTTTGCTGGGATGCATTCCTTTCAGTCCCACTCGAAGGTACTCAGCATTCCCCCGACGTGAAGCTCTTACATTTCTGTCAAGAACAACATCATCCTGCAACTCTCTCATTTATTCAGGTACCAAATCATCAATTGGAGCAATCTGTACATTATTTTCCTCATCCATGATCATAGGAGGTTCATACAATTTAAGATTCTCAACATTGACAACTGAATAAATTTGCATGTATGGAGGTAAATTCAAGCGAAAAGCATTAGTACTGATCTTTTCCAAGATCTCAAAAGGACCATACCTGATAGGCTTAATCTTTTTACCTTCACCTTTCATTCCCTCTTTGGTGATGTGTAACCAAACTCGGTCACCAACCTGAAATTGATGATCAATTCGATGCTTATCATGCCTGGCCTTGTACTTCGCCTGGCTCTTCTCCAACTGTTCTTGAACTGCCTGCTGCACTGCTTGGATTCTCTAAATGAACTTTAAAGCTTTTTCTGCATCATGATGTCCATCCACTGTATCTTTTCCAAAAGAGAAGTCCATCGGTGTTTTTGGCAGATAACCAAAACAAGTTTCAAAAGGAGATTTTTTCGTGGAAGAATGAACTGCATGATTGTAAGCATGCTGGATATATTGCAACTCCTCATCCCAAAGTTTAGGATGCTTACTACAATATCCTCTGAGCAGTTGAACCACTGTTCTATTCACTACCTCTATTTTCCCATTGGTCTGTGGATGAAAAGATGTACTTTTCTTCAGTTTAGTGTCTATAAGCTCCCAAAAAGTTGACCAGAATTTTCCCAAGAACCGGGAATCTCGATCAGATACAATAGACATGGGTAGCCCAAAATGTACCCAAACATTTTGAAAGAATAAATGAGCTATTTGTTCAGCAGTGATCTGCTTGTTACATGGCATTAAGATACACATTTTTCTGAACCTATCCACAACAACATATAGGTAATCATGCCCTTTTTTAGACATAGGTAGTCCCCCTACAAATTCCATAGACATACTTTCCCAAGGATGAGAAGAAACTGGAAGAGGAGTGTACAAACCCAATTTCCTATTGCTAGGCTTACTTGTTGCACACATAACACAACCCATTATATATTTAGCTACATTTTCTTGCATTTGAGGCCAATAACAGTGATTCTGCAATACAGACAATGTTTTACTTACACCAAAATGTCCTGCAATCAATGAACTATGTGCCTCTCAGATCACATCCACTCTTTCTGTCTCTGGAATACAGAGTTTACCGAGATGATACAAGAGCTGGTTATGCACATAATAGTTCTCTTCCTATTTACCATGTATTAGTGATGCATATACTTTCTTAAAATCTTTATCTTCTGCATACTGTTCAATATAACTTTCATGTGTTAATGAAATGTTCTGAAGAATGATTGAAGCATTCATAGGTGGCCTTCATAACATGTCTGCTACTTCATTATAAATTCCCTTTTTGTACTTAATTACGAGATGAAACTGTTGTAAGAACCCCATCCATCTTAAATGCCTACTTTGTTGTATTTTAGTTTGAGATTGTATATATTGAAGTGGCTGATGATCAGTATGTATGACTGTCTCTTTTCCCATGATATAATGTTTCCACTTCTTTACACTCTGTACTAAAGCATACAATTCTTTGTCATAGGTCGGATAGTTACTTGCCACAGTAGAGAATGTTTCTGAATGGTAACAGACTGGCTTCCTTCCTTGCATCAAAACTGCTCCCATGGCAAACTCGCTGGCATCGGTTTCGATCTCAAATGGCTGCTGCAAATCTTGCAATGTCAGAACTAGTGCGGTGCTAATTCTTTCCTTCAAAGTGTCAAAGGCTCTCTGATGCTTACCTCCCCACTTGAAAATTTCTTTAATGCTTGTCAACACATGTAATGGAGCAGCAATGGAAGAAAATCCAGAAATGAATTTCCTCCAATACTAAACCGCACCCAGAAAACTTCCGATTTCAGTAACGGTGTTAGGTCGTGGCCAGTTTACAATGACAGCAACCTTGGTTGGGTCCACTCGCAGGTGGCCTCCACCAATGATATGGCCTAGATATACTAAAGAAGTTTTAGCAAATTCACATTTAGCCATTTTTACATAAAGCTTTTTTCCTTTCTTAGTACATATAAAATTTTCTTCACATGTACAATATGCTCTTCCCAAGTGTTGCTAAACACAAGGATATCATCTAGATACACAATTACAAAATCATCAATGAATGAACGAAAGACATCATTCATGACCTGCATGAAAGTAGTAGGAGCGTTACATAGCCCGAAAGGCATTACAAGCCATTCATACAAACCCTGTTTTGTTTTAAAAGCTGTTTTCCAAGCATCATGCTCAGCAACACGGATTTGATGATACCCACTACGCAGATCCAATTTTGTAAAATAATTTGCATGTTTCAACTGATCAAGAAAATCATCAATACGAGGAAGTGGATACCTGTTTTTAATGGTGATTTTGTTAAGGGCCCTGTAGTCGATACACATCCTCCATGACCCATCCTTCTTTGGAACCAAGACTATGGGAGAGCTACAAGGAGAAGTGTTGGGCCGGATGACCCCCTTCTTAATCAGCTCCTGAGCCTGCTTCTTGATTTCCTCGTTCTGCATCACAGACATCCGGTACATGGCTATGTTCAGGAGTGGCACATCCTGCTGCAAATGTATCTCATGCTGAATCTCTCTCTTCGGTGGTAACCCCTTCAGATCTTGAAACAAGTCATCATACTCAGAAATGATGTCAATCAGTTCATATTTATGCTTAGGGTCACATTCTTCAAAATATTTAGAGACTTCATCATTTTTCATCTTAACCATCATCAACACAAAATTCTTACTAGCATTTACCAACCTCTTCATTTGTCTTGCAGAGACTATTGCTAGATTGGTTTTCATCTTATGTGCTCATACAATATATTCCATACCTTCTTTAAAAAGATGATACTTATTCTGCTCTCTATAAAAGATTGCTTTTCGGTCATACAAATATGGACTCCCAAGTACAATTCCACAAATGTCAAGTGGTACTACATCCAATTCGACCTCATCCCTAAACTTCTCAGTAATTGCAAATTTTAATACACATTTCCTTGTAACTTGCAATCATGTATCATTAGTAACCCAACCTAGAGGATAGGTCTTTTCAAGAGGCATAGTAACTAAATGCAACTTCTTAACCACTTCTTCTGATATCAGATTTACTTGTGAACCACTATCAAACAATGTATCAATCTTTGTGTGATTTGTAATGACACGAACATGAAACAGTGCACTTCTATCTTTATCATTTTGCTTAGAAGTAGATGGCAGACTTGTACTTGCACTAGAACTAGATTGTGCATCAATGGGAAGTGAGATACTTTTATCCTTACCTTGGATTCCGACAGCTGTAACTTTTGTTTCATCGCCTGAGTCAGATCCCAAGTCTTGAATAACAGCTGCAGTAGCTTTTGCTTTTCCTTTGTCTTTGTTTCCTTCGTACTTCTTTGGCCTTAACTCCGGATGAAGTTTCCAACACTTAGAGACATCATGTCACTTCTGACAATGCGAACATGTAGGCTTTTCACCTTCTTTCTTAATAGTAGCCATCTTCTTTTTCCCCTTATCTTTACCTTTCGATTTGCTGTCAAATTTAAATGACTTCTTCACAAAAGTATCATTAGCATGCTTACCCCTGGCTTCTAAATGGGTAGCTTGAACACATACATCATCCAAATTACTGGGATTAAACATTAACAAAGTATGCTTCAAATAAGAATGCATGCCACCAATGTACTTAAGAAGAGTTTCCTGTGTATCTAATGAAACATTCAATGCAATAGCCCTCTTTCTGAATTCATGAGTATAATCTTGCATGCTTTGTCCTTTAACTTGTCTAAACATTTGCCAATGCTTTGTCCTCAATACTTCAATGAATTCATTCCAAACTGAAATAATTTTACCATTCTTTCGAAGATCTTGCTGAATCTTGCTCTCCCACCAAGTAAGAGCCATTCCACTCATTCTCAAAGTGGGCAATTGAATTCTGGAAGGGTCATCATTAATGCCCTGCACCCTGCAATATACTTCAAGCTGCTTGATCCAATTGTCTAATTTTTCAGCATCTACATCTCCATTATAAATAGGTAATTCAAACTTTACATCCAATTTGAAATAAGGCATATTAGGACTTGCATTATGAGAAGTATGAGAAGAAGAAAAAGTCTGTTTAGTATCAGGAGGATCACCATCACCTCCTACTCCTTTACCCTTTTCTTCAGGCTTCACTTCTGCATCTCTAGATGAAGATCCTTCTTCTTTCTTCTTCCTTTCTGCTCGCTCTTCGAGTAGAAGTTCCATCATGGATTTCATTCTCATAAAAGCCTCCACAAACTCTGTTTCAGGAAATGACAACTTTTTCCCGTTCAGTATGTCCTTCTTCTTCCCCTCGTGGAGAAGACATGGTTCTTGAGAATGTTCTCCTAGAGCCAATCTCAGGATCTTCTTCAACTAATTCTCCTTCACCAAGCTTTAACCTAGACCTGGTAAGCATTCACAAACTTGCACAACAGTCAGCCAGCTCTGATACCAAATATGATCCGTAGGATCTCAACTTAGTGCATTTAAAGTTTGTTTGTAAAATAATGCGTGCAACCGATTAATTAATGGACAATATTAGCAGAAATTAAGTGCTCAGAACAGGAACGAAAACCAAAACACTGATAGACAGATACAAGGAAGAAAACATGAAAATAGAGACACAAACAGAGTTGATAACGAAGTTCACCCCCTCCACTGGGCTACGTCTTCGGGTCCCTCTCCAATAGGAACCGATCCAATTAATCTCTTAAAATGGTACAAAAATGGTTCTAGACTCTGCAAATCAATTTCAGGAGTAGCAGAACAGATTGGTGGACAAAAGTCTGCAAGTCCTCTTCTCTGGACTAATACAAAGAAACTGGACATTAACAGTAAAGTCTTCAAGACCTCCTCTCTGAAAGTTACAAAACTGGACTTCAATAGGCAAAAGAAGCCAAGTATAACTAAGAGTCGTCAACTTCAACCGGAACAGCAAAAATGCTCTCTGAAACTTCTCCTCATAGAGAAAACGTTGCACTGTGCTCCCAACGAACTGTGCCCGAACTTCTGTCTGAATCCCCTTTCCACTGAATGGATTCCTCCTTTAATACTCATCTTGGCCATTATAATTGAGCCAACGCTCAAGAACGCAACTGTTCACCTCCTTCTACCAACTTCCCTGACTGTTCACCTCCCTATCGATGTTACCATCATACGGCATCAAGATTCTGCAACAGCCATTTTGAAAATTCCCCCCCGCACGAATGCATTGCCATATTCAAATCGAAAGTTGTGATCATCTGTTCATCCGCCGTTGGGGAAGGGAAACGGGAACGGGCTCTGATATTTTACTTTGATGAACCCGGCCTCAGTCGGCTGTCGGATGGTTTTCAAGTTGGAAGCTGTAGTCACTTGGCTTCCACCGTTGCAGCTACCGGAAGCCTTTGTGCTTCCGATCCTTCCATCTGCGCCGTTGCGGAAGAGAAATCACTACGGCTTCCGAACGTCCTTACGTTCCCACCATTGCGGAAGCCCCGCAGTTTTGGAAAGGGAAAAGCTTCCACCGTTGAGGAAGGAAATCTCTCTCTTCCGATCTTCGATCTGCGGAAGGAAAATCACTCCACCGTTGTGGCTACCAGAATGCTTCCGACTTCTGATTCATCAAAGCTTCTGCCGGAAGACTTTCAACCTCTAACATTGCGGAAGGGAAAAGCTTCCGACGTCCGATTTGTGTATTTTCTTCCGCCATCTGATTTTCCACCCGCAGCTTCTTTGAACCATGCACCATATTTTGGATCGTTAAAGAGGAATTATCCGCCAGATCATTAACTCCCTCTTAAGCCTTGAATCTCTACATAACTCTTTGAATTCATTTGATGTGAATTCTCCGCCATTGTCTGATTGAAAGGTTTTGATATTCTTTTCTATGTGGTTCTCAATCAAGGCTTTGAATTCCTTGAACTTGCTAAATACTTCATTTTTGTTCTTCAAGAAGTATATCCATGTCTTCCTAGAAAAATCATCAATGAAAGAAACATAGTATACATACCCACTCAATGAACTGGATGACATCGAACTGCATACATCGGAGTGGATGATTTCCAATATTCCTTTTTCCTTGCTCTAGCTACCTGGAAATGTCTTCTTTGTGTTCTTTCCTTTCACACATAGGCTTTGCAAACACCTTCATGTTTTGTCTGTATTTCTGGAAGACCTTCAATAGCTTTGCTTGCAAGTGGTAGTGCTTTGTAGTGCACATGTGCAAGCCTTCTATGCCAAAGTTCATTTGGCTCTACCGATTCATGGAACAAAGCTTGTTCTGGTTGGCCCTTCATTTTTTATAATCCTCCCTCTTTCTCTCCAATCACAACTGCATCATCTATAGTCTTTCCCTTTGGCCACATAAGAACTTGGAAATCTACAAATGCAACCTTTATGCCTTTTGCATCCAATGCAGATATGGAGAGGAGATTCTTCTTTAGTCCTAGTACAAACAAGACATCCTTTATCTTCATAGACTTTCCAGAGTCTAGCTTATAAGAGGATTCACCACTATCTTTTAAGGGATAGTGGTAGTCATCCCCAATTTTCACCTTGTGAGGTGACTCATGTTCAGACAGTTTCACAAAGGATTCTTTGAATCCCGTCATATGTTTGGAAGCCCAACTGTCTATAATCCAATCATTGCTTCCATGTGTGATAGTTCCCGTGAGAGTGAAAATCAAAACATATTCTTCACCACTTGAAGAATCATCACTTTCTTGTTTGATTCTCTTTGTGGAAGGTTCATCATCTTCTGCATCATGAGCATGACATATTCTCTTGTTTCCTTTCTTCTTGTGAGAGATATTCTTGTTCTTGGGACAATCTCTTGCAAAGTGTCATCTTTCATCACATGTAAAGCATCTGTATTTAGACATATCCTTGTTATTTTGTCTAGAGTTGAAATGCTTACCTTTGGAATGATGATAGTCCCTTCTGTTTTTCTTGGAGCGTACTGTGAGAGCTTGATATTCACTTCCCATGTTTTCTTCTCAAGCTACTATCTGAGCTTCTTCTTGTGAGCATTCTTCCCACAGTCTACTGAAGGTGACTAGCTTTCTTCTAGCACAAATCCCTTGAATGAAGGAGTCCCATGATCTAGGGAGACCATTCAAGGTGGTCATCATAATCTCTACATTCTCCACTTCTTCATCCACGGCTTCAAGTTGTTCTTTGATCTGAGAGACCCTTGTGAAGTATGAGTGTATGGTTTCTGCATTCTAGATTTGTACATTCTTCAACTGGTTCCTTGAAGTCATCTTCAGATTTATGTTCTTTCCTTCAAACAGTTTGGTCAAGGCATCAAACATTGCTTTAGATGTATTTAGGGAGGACATCTATGGTATGAGGTGATCCTTGATTGAATCAGCAATAATCCTCTTAGCTATGACCAATTTATTTTTGTGTAAGGCATTATCCTCATTTCCCTCTGGAATTGGAACCTCTTCACTAATGTAAGAGTCCAACTCATTTTCTTCCAGAACCAGGGAGATCCTATACCTCCAAGCTCAAAAGTTATCAGCTCCCTCAAGATTTTCATCAATCTTGGTGTGATGAGACATATTAACTGAGAACCTCAAATGGAAATACAAAATATTTAGATCCTACCAATTTGAGAAGCTGAAAACTGGATCTGGAGTTGATCTTCTGCAGTGCTGGTTTTCTGGTTTTAGGGCAGATTAGGGTTTGACTTTCCCGGAATTCTACCCAACCAAAAATTTTTATTGTTGTCTCTAAACTTTTATTTTGAGGAGAATAGAAATTCTAGCTTGGGCTCACTCAAAACATCCTCTTCAGTGAAAATCCCTAATTTTTCGATGCAGTGGTAGGTCAAAAACTAAAAATGCTCAGAACCAGATTCTACTTCGATAGAAAGATGCACCCTTCAATGGAGGTTCAACATAGCCTCCTTTTGCTGATGGATTGTGGAGAGAGACCCAAAAAGTAAGAATCCCTAGCTTCCACAGCTGCACAATGTCTTCTTCTCAGGTTAGCTCTGATACAATGTTATATTTTTATCAATTTAAGCAGTATTATCTTAGGATCTTATCAGAGAGAATAACATGCACAACAATCAATCACAAGAGACAATAGACACAAATATTTTTCTCTGGGAAACCATAAAGGAGAAAACCACGCAACTTCCTCAAAGATAGAATAAGCACCAATAGCAGTAGTGAAACCCAAAGACAGTAAGATGATCTCCCACAATTGTTCTCTCTCTTTTCCCAGGTCCTTCTCTCTCACTCATGCACTACAACTGAGTGTGAGTGACTGTGTGATAAATAGAGAGGCTCACTCTCTATTTATACTAGTTTTCGACTTGACAATAACTTACCAGGGCTGACTTCTCTAGGAGAGTCTATTAACCCTAGTGCCCCGAAACTGAATGGACTTTAACCCTTAAACAATAAGGAGGGTTACCCTCTATGACTTTACATGACTTGTTTACATTATTGATTCTCCCTATAGAAACATTGGGGTATGACATGACTCAATTACATTACATATACTTTCGATAGGAACATCGGGGTACAATACATAAAATATACAAGTGAATACATTCCAAAGTTACAAATACATCAACAAGTTTGATCAAAAGCATGGGATTTTGTTTGGGACATGCGATAAATTACGACCCACACCAGATAATTTTCAAAAGGAGATAGGCTAACAAGAATAATCCTTTTGAGCACATAGAAATAGCTGGACTTAGAGAAGCAGCAAATTAAGAAGATTACCATAACTACACTACAAAGGATATCAACATGCAATAAGACTCTATCTCATCCTTTCCTGGGAACAATTCTTCCCAAATGAACCTGTCTAACATAGTAGCAATAGCTGGAAATATCTCATCGTTGGTAAGTTTTTCAGGAAGTGCAAAGAAAAGGGGACATTCAGATTCCATGGATACTGATGAAATAGATATTGCTAGCACGCCAAAAAAGTAGAATGTTAAACAAGAACAACAAATATTGCAGACGAAGAAAAGAAGTATGAGAGGGAAGGCAAAGAAGAACAATGTAAAGGGAAAACATAAACAAGGAGAGCCCAAAACAACTGGTTTAGAGCTTCAATAGTATGTATTTTATGGACAAACTCCAAGAAAGTATAAATCTAAATAAGATTGGCTTAACACTTACAAAGAGAAGGCTGATAAAACTTAAGATGAAACAGTAAAACTACATGAGGAAATAAGACAGTTACCCAAGCCAGATGTAGCATTGAAGACTGTAAGGGATCATGCTACAGACACCCTAAGTCTGGCCATGACAGTGGGTAATTAAGTATTAGAAGTTAATGTGAACCTAGAAAGTATTCTCACTACGGATATCATACACCTTAACAGACAAACCAGTGATATCTTAGATACCAGATTGCTAAAGGCTACATTACATATACCCAAGCTAGAGTCAAGTAAAACAAAAACTCAAGACCTCTTGAGGAAAGTAATATTTGAGAACAAGGCCATTAGAGTCAAATTTAAAAAGTTGCAAGATGAATGGTTAAAGGTGGGTGGACAGGAAGATAAGGGGGCATTGGCTCAAAAGTTGTTGGATGAGAAAGAAAAGGAAATTAAGGTACTTAAAAAGAATTTGAAAATTCCTTCTACCGAGCTCATTCAGACCTCTAAATTGATTGAGTTTGAGAAGGAAAAAGATGCATTAAACACTGAGTTGACTGATTTCAAATCCAAGCTATTGAAGCTTGAGGAAAAGGAAAAATAGTGGGAAGTAGATGCCAAACATCTGATGGATAGTGAAAAGGATATAAAAGTTAAGTTGGCAACAAAGAATAAAGAGTTTCAAGAAAAGTGCAAAGAAGTTGAAAATCAATCTGCAAATGTTCCTGGAGAAATAGATACAAATTCTCTGTCTAAGGCAATGTTCCATATTGGCCTAAAGGATAATGACCTTTCAAAGTTGAAAAACCAGATTAAGTAATTTGAAGATAAAAATGCAAAAGAGGAGCAAGAGAAGAAGAAGGTAGATGAGAAATGTCAAGAATTGATAAAGCAAAATTCCAAATTAAATAAGCAAGTGGTTGGCAAGATGGCCTTCCAGGGGCTCAGGCATATAATCTGGGCTAAAATCATTTCAGAAGCTAACAAATTCAAACCTTATTTAGATTTCATTGTAGATCAATAGGATGCTTTGAAAATGGACGAGAAAAATGTTGTGATAGCAAAACAAGAATTCCATAAGAGACCAGTGGAGGTAGCTCAAAATGCTATCAATTTTCTATGCACCTTATCACAAGATCAAACCAGCAAGTGTGGTATCCAAAATAGAGTTGTTGTTATTTATGGGGCTAGAAAAGTGGTTGGAAAACATAGGATGTTGGATACTGTACAGGCCAATATTGATATTATCGATCACAAATTCAAAGAGGTGATTGAGTTATTTAAACCATTGGTAAGCAGGTGGATTCCTTTCTTCTGGGAAGAAAAAGGACCAATACTGTCTCAGAAGGAGTATTTGGAGCAATCAGTTATGTGCAGGTTAGACAATAGCAGGTTCAAAGATATGTAGCATGGCCTGTTTGGAAAAACATCTTTGATAAATTGGTTGGATAATTTGAATTACTATCTAATTTTAAAGCCACATGTGCTACAACACCTAATTTCTCATACGCAGAAAATATGGAGCTCAAAGTACTAGCAAACGACATGGTTGTTGCAACTTTACCTGGCCCTGATCAATGGAGATCAATTCAATAGTAAGGGTCAATCAAATTAAAATTTCAGCTTTAAATATATCAAGGCAGGTAGCACGAGCAGTTTCTTCAAAACATACCTATTCCTAGTCACCTATCTCAGATTTAGTACAGTTGTCATCAGCTAAGATATGCAGAAAAAATATTTTTAGCTTATTTTTCCAGTATTCTGCAATTTATTTTTGTCTTACGTAAATTGTGGTGTATATGCCACATTTGAGTTTGTTAGAAGTATTTTCTTCAATTTGTAACTAATTTTGATTCTACGGTTAGTCCAGGAGGTCCGAGACATCATAAATTTACCTCCTGCAGAGGGAGAAAAGGTTGGAACTCAAGTAATTTTGGAGTTGTATGTTTTCAAGTGTTGCTTAATAAAATTGCATAATCGAAGTTGGTGTTTTTTCCAAAGATTCATGTATTATTCTATGTTGTAGTCTGTATTTTCCTTTCCCATGTTAACGTTTTTCCAATTTATATGTTCATTATGTTTACTTTCACCTCTGGAATGAGGATATAACCGTTCTAGAATTCATGTTAGCATGCTCTAACTGTTCTTTTTAGATGTCCACAAAACCTTTCTTCTAAAATTAATACATAATTCATTTCATAATGCTTTGTGTTGATGGTTTGTTCATGTTCTTCATTTTCCACCAGACAATTATAATTTGACTCTGACGGGGTAGCTATCTTACCTCTATGTTAAAATCACCATGCATAAAGTTCTTTTATCTATATTTCACATCTTGACTCCATAGCCCAATAGTCATTTGTCCCGTTTGTGACCAATCTTACAAACTATACACATTTTTACTTATATATATATCTGGCCTTGTTAATATTTTGTGAGAGATCCCTCTCGAAAGAGAAGAAATCTAGTCTTCCCTTCAAAAGTGGTTTTGTTGTTACCTGGGAATCAGCCTTCACAACCTTTGGTAAATTTCCAGTGCTAACACATGATACAAAAATGATTTGTGTAACTCCTATACATATCCACGGATGAGCATAATTGCCAACATATTTACTAATCCTTTGTCCATAACAAGCTTGGTATAGTATAAAAAGACAACTCTAGTTGAAGAGGAAATATTGATGTATCTTCATAGGCAACAACAGTTAAAAGTCCCCAAACTAGTTAGTCATGATACATGACTCAGGAATCCAGGGGTTGTGATATCTTGTGGAGAAAACCCACTTGAGGCAGAGGCATGGTCAAAGTCTCAGAAACTATTGGATACTCAAGAAACGTTATAGACTGAATTGTCATAGAACAGTTAAACCTATTGGAGAGGTTAGATATCCATACAATTGGCTATGTGGGGTACTATGATATGAAATCACTATGAAAGTGATCAGGCCTTGAAGAACATCATAGAGAATGGAAAGATCACTAAGAAATTATTCATATGGTAGAAGATTATTGAAGTAAAAAAATGTTGAAGATTGAAAGAAAAGATAAGACATTTTTTCTACATGATATTACACATTTAATGTGTTGTATTTGATGGATATGAAATCCATTGTTTCTAGTTTAGAGAAACTGCATTCTGGATCAGATCCAGATGATGCTACTATGTATAAGTAGTTTGTTGATCTCTTAATGTACCTAGCAAACCTATTGTATTTTATGCTTATTGTTAAGCATATGTTTGAGTACCTTTAAGGTACATTAGAATAGGTTCTTTATTGTATTTGATACATGGTAGACCTATTGTTCTATCCAACTATTATTTTATCCTGAGATAAATTAATGTAAATGGTGGCTAGTACTACAAAAACTAAGTGTATTGTGGATAATACTATAGAAGAAAGGTGTATGTTAGAGAGTACTACAGAAGAAAATGTATTTTGCAGATAGTACTGCCTGCCGAGGAGTTGTGTAGTTTTGGGATGCTACCTATTGGGGTGAAATACTTGAGCCTACTGTTATTAGGTGTTTTAAAATCAAGCTTTCTAATAACCCGATGTTTCATGTTATGTTGAAACACATTAAGATGAAGCATCACTTCAACAGAGCCATGGTCATGTAAGTAAAATTTTAGTACATAGCTACTAATGAGCAGAATACAAATGTGTGGACAATTCGTTGTCATTGACGAAGTTTAAATATTTATGAGATAAGCTTGGTTTGGAAAAAATTCCTGGTATAGTAGAGAATGTCTCCCTCGATGATAGGGAGTGTTGATTTTACAACATCAAGAGTCAGTATTCAGACTTGCAAGTAATATCAAGTTGGACTTGTGAGCCATATCAAGTCCTATGTGTCCTCATATGATAGAGGCGATGATGTTGTATTGTAAATCTTGTGAGTAATATGAAGTTGAGTCTTGTGAGTAATATCAAGACTAGAGTTGTGAATAATATCAAGTCAAGTATTCTCATATAACCTACCTATGAGATGGACTTCCAACTATGGAGATGAGCTTGTGAGTGATATAAAGCTATGTCTTGTGATTAATATCAAGACCGGTATTGTGATTAATATGAAGACTCTATACTTGTGAGTAATATCAAGTCCTACCAATATCCTCATTTATTGAGGTAGCATACTTTATTTGGTAAAGTGGTTATAATATGTGATGTATTACTAGTCATGGTCACTGAGTGTTATAAGTCTCATTTAGGGGTTAGCCACCCCTAGAGTGAATTACTTTAGCATACGACTATACGAATCAGGGTAATATATATGATCACCAATATGGAATAAATATTTTGAGTATGATATGATAAGATGCTTAAATAATAAATACACATGTACCATGCAATGATTAATTAATGATAATGAGATAAAGCATAGAGAAAGAGAATGGATTCAAATTTCCTATATTTACCTCCAACTGAACTCAAATTGTAAAGGATTCAGTAAAACCTCAATTGTAATAAATCATGCATCAGTTAAATAAGAAGTTCCATGCAAAAGTTAATAATATAAATTGAACATGGATAGCACTAATTGTGAAGCACCAAAGACATTTAGTTAGCCTACTAACTTTACGATTATGCACTCAGTTGAAGATTGAGTCCAGTTTAGTTAGATCACAATCCATTTAGTCAGTTCACATTCAGTTCAACAAGTTCACATTTAGTTCAGTACATTGAAAATTTAGTTAAATCTAATTTAAGAAAGGAGGGTGCATATCTTGTGGATGATGGAAAATCCTAAGTGCCAACTTGGCACCGGTTCTTGGGAGGGCAGTAATGTTTGCATGGAAGGAGTTCAGTTAGGATCCTTTGTATATATGTGCTATGTAATGATCCTAGGACTATTCTTTAGACCTCCATTCACCTCCTTCTGTGTGCTATATGTTTTGACTCGTTATTAATATCCTAGGCATATGGAAAGTTCAATACAGTTGATTACAATGTTGTATTTGAGCTCTCTTATATATTGTTGATGTGACATCTCTTATTAGGAAATTTTATTATGTGTTGTAAACCATTCTTTGCAAAATCTATTTATCATACTCAAACAATTGTTTGGTTTTTCATCCTCCATGTTTGGAGGGTTTTCCCTGGGTATATCTTGTGTCTCATGGTTGATTGATTATATGGATGATTTGTGGAGATGATTTATATGGATAATTTATGAAGATGGTTTATATGGATGATATATTTGATAGATTGATATGTGGCTGATTTATGAGATACATATGTGCTGAAATTTATTGATAAAATTTTTAAATTTCAAACTTCTCTGATTTTGATCAAACATTCACAATTTGAATCCTTAAGCCTTGGTTAATTTCAATTTGGGGCCCCCAAAATCCAAGTAAAATTCCTAGTGATTAGGTGATTTTTCTATGGTAGAATATCTAATTTGGCACTTTAACATATGTAATTAGAATATATTGATGTCTCAACCACCATTTCTTTGAAATTACAAAGAATTTTCTCTTCCCTTAAGGATTTTTTAAGAACAATTGTTTTGAATCAAAACATTAATGTTGGGTATCCTTCTATTGTTTTTTTGAGAATGGTTTTTATAAATTGTGTGTAATGAATCAATCATATATGATTGGTTCTTAATTCACCCTTCCCAAAATTTAAAATTAAACATTGAAAATAGAGGGTTAATTGGTCACATTAACAAGGAATCAAAAGGGAAATTCCAAAGACTGTGAAAGATAGGAGACTTGTGCTAGCTTGAGAATCCTTTTCACAATGTACTAGAACCATTTATGTTTTGAATGTCATCGAATCTGAGGTCTACTCCAAGGCTCCTAGGCACTGTAGTATATGCAAACTATATCTTTCACTATGCACTTCCCGAAGAAAAAAAAGGTTGAGGGAATTCAACTTGTGAAGGATTGGAGAACTAATATTTACTATCATATAAAATTTTCAATTCAATATTTCATGTTTAGAAAAGTTCTTATAATTTTTAGTGTTCTCACAAGCAAAATACACCCCTAGGACTACACAATTAGTTGTGATTCAAGGATTTACAAGCAGAGGTTAAAGGCTATGAATTCCAAATTTTAGGAATTAATTACATTCATAAACATGTTAACTAAAATGTTAAATATAAAGGAAGCAATTTCCTTGTATATAAGTGTGTTAATACAACCAACACTAAAAACTAGTCATTTTTCATCAAAATCTAGACTAGGTGTAAGAAACTCATATGAAGATCAAAATTCACTTATTTAAACTGTAGGAATAACTTCATAATTTCATTAATACATCAATTAAAACACTTGGAATTCAAAGCGCATCTCACAGAAATCTCATATAATATGGCATCCTCCGACACAAAACTCTTGACATGTAGAACAGACTGGAAATACTTTGGAATTCGAATAGAAGGATTCACAATATATGAAAAGGGACTTGAAATTAACTATAAATATCTTCAATATACACAATAAATATATATATATATCAATGTATGAAATCCATCACCTCACATTTCACTAGAAGAGTAGCTAAGGCACACCTCCCAGCTGTGACTTGGGGAACATCACCCAAGCTTGGTTGAGGTGCATCACTCAACCTATGAGAAGAAAATATATCAATACAATAAGAAAAATGACCAAATATTTTAGAGTGCATAAATACCTTATTTTATAACTCATATTTTTTCCTACTTTTCCTACGACCTTCCTGTTTTTCTCTGCTTTTGCTGCCTTTCCTGCTTTCTTGTATTTTTCCTACTTGTGTCCTGCCTTCTTCTATATTTTTGATTTCTCATTATTTCCTATTTAGAAACATTACATGAATTTATCTAATCCTCCATGCACCCTCTTGGGCCCTCCTTAAGCATTATCCACTCAAAATATAAAAATTAATAATTAATATGCACTTATGCTCATTCTAAACATTTATTATCCCATTTGATTCTAATTAATTATTTATTCACCCATGGAACTAATGGGTTAGGATAATGATCAAGTACCAATAGGGATGGTACATTCAACTCCATGATGATATAAAAATGGGGACATGGAATTCCTCCCCTCCCAAAATGGCTTGTTTTCAAGCAATGAAAAGCATGGGTGTTGAAGAACTTGTACACTGCCACCAAACTATTGTTGCCAATCAAGAAGGCTAGCAAAATAAATATTTTCCATAACACAGTGTTGGAATATGTTGCACTCCTAAATAGGTTCTAATGCATATTATTTGAAGATTCTTCGTGAAACTTCTTACTCACCCCCATGTGAGCCTCCAAACAACCATGGTAACCATCTATGAGTGGAACATGGACAAGTCCCCAAATATTCTTCTTCAAAACCCATTAAAGTACTGATTATGTTTGGTCTTGGAAGTGGATGGATATCATGTTTTATATTCATGAATTGGTCCATCCATACTATCATATGATAACCATTGTTGCTGCCATATTGTGAGTTCCATTTCAACCTCAAATTTGCACTTAGCCAAGGCATACATATTGGCTAGCATATTCCTATTATGGATCAAATAGTGTGTCTCATGGGCCTGCAACAAATTACTCTCATAAGCAATGATACGTCTATTATTCATCAAATCCAATCTTGTTCCTACACCCATAGCGTCACCCTTAAGAACAAGTAAAGGAGCAAAATATAGGGAGGAAAACATAGCGCAACACATCACCACTTTCTTCATTCCTTTGAGAATTTTTATTAGTTCTTATCCCAACAATAAACTCATATTCTAACTTGGACAACCATATTTTTCATCAAATGGAGAGATCCTCTACAAAGTGCATCACATCAAATGGCTCTTCTTAGCTTGGCCACATCTTTGGAAAAGGGCCAAACCAAGGTAGGTCAAATTCTCTTCATGTAGGCACCAAACTTACCTTGCTCAAACATAAAATCAATATATATTATCCTAATATCTCCAACTTCACCTTCAAGCATTTTATCATACAATGACTATTCTACCCAAGTGTACAATGCAATTTCCAAATTGAGATAATGTCTCTCCAAAATTCTACAATGAACCAAAGTGATGACAAAGCAAGCAAAGACAAACTCACCAAGTTGCTTACCCAACACCTTGTACATGAAATAATTGAGTGTAAATGGTACATTATCCAATTCACTGGCTATGAATAAGGATCCATAATGGCCATAATGAAAAAATGTAGTGGCCTCTTGCAGAACTTCTCCCTTCAAGCCACTATGGTGAAGACGAATGTGGAGATCAAAACTGGGAAAATACTTGGTTAGGAGAAAATATTGGGAATCCCACATAACTTCCTTCCTTGGGGATGATCTTGGATCCAAATGGATAAACTCATTCATGTTCTCATGTTGTTCATCTTGGATCCAATCATTCAATGCCTCACATGCAAATTGATTTTTAGAAGATTCCACCACTAATTGAAAATCCCAAGCCAATGGATCTTCTATTAAATAAATAAATGCACATGCGACTAACCTATTTTCCTCTTCCTTGTATGCAACAACAAAATTATGGGATTTTACCATCCTTACCCATTCAAGTAGGTGCTAATCTTCTTTGTCTAGTGGTCTACCAGGGGAATGGTTGTCGATAACCTTCTCCTTCCATCCTTCTCTACAACACATAGAGTCTTGTGAATACTCCCAGTCCATTCAATAGGAAAATAGTGATTCCATCCATCATAGGATTTCCCATGTAGGAAAACAAACCAATGCTCCTCATGGATGGACAGTTGGAATCAAATCTAAATTATCCTCTAGGATCCCATCGTTCATGTTGTAATCTTCTCAATGTTTCAATCACCTAGATCATATTATCACTCAATAGGGTACCAGGATCCCATGGCCATATTGGAAATCCATCACTTTCCATCCTTTGGAAAACATCTTCCATAAGATCCAACAATTCCTAAATCTCTTCTTGTACAAGCTGATTGGTTGCATGCGTTATTGCATCCATCATGTTTTGTATGCAATATGATTTTTCATAGAATGGCAGTTAGAAACCTTCCATGTACTTGCACACCCAGTATATGGATGTATACGTGCTGAAATTATACAAGGGATTCATACATACCGTTGTTGTTGGTCACATGGTAAGACAATATCAATAAAATAAAAATATTATCACCAAAGAAAAAATATTGTTTACCTTAATGAATCACAATATTTGCTACGAATATATTCACCCAATCAATGGGTGAATAAAAACTTTGGATTGTTGCCCCATGTGAAATGTAACCAACCACTTCATGTAGAGCAAAGTATTCCATCCTTAAGGGCAAATCATGATATTTCTGCATCAAATTAGAGGCTTGGCTTGCATCCTCCATGAGAGTGCTTGTATCAAACACTTTCGAATTTGATTCCTCTTCATATTCAAATATCTCATGTGGTTCCTTCATCAAAGAATGAAAATTACCATCCATATATGGGTGACTGGTTGTGGTGTTAGAGGAAGGATGGAACTAGTGCAAAATGGGTGATGAATGACTAAAAATGGGTGATAAATGACTAAATTTGATCATGTGACTGCTGGTCATAAATTATAAGTCACTTATAACCCAACCAAATTGATCATATGTCACTTGGTCATAAATTTTTCAGGACCAACCGTGAAAAGTGATCAAACCTAACATTAATCCCTAGCTTAACAATAATCTCAAAGTCAAACTCTTGGAAGAGAAGGATCCATCGACAAATATCCCCCCCCAACACTAGCTTATTGACTAGATATTTCAAAGCATAATGATCTGAAATTGTTTTGAAATGGACACCCAGTAAATAATGGTGAAACTTCTACAATGCATAGACCATGGAAATCCCTTCTCTCTCAATCATGGTGTATTTCTTTTCAGCTGTCGACAACTTCCTATTGGAAAATGCAATCAAATGGTGAATAAACCCCTCACCTGGTTTCAACAACATCGCACAAGAGCAACCAACGATGCATTCACATGAACATGAAATTCCTTTTGCTAATATGGGAAAATCGGAATTGGAATTGAAACTTTTTTTCATTTAGCATGTTGATCCTATTCTAACACTCCTCATTCCATTGGAGCTTCACGTATTTCTTCAACAACTTCTCCATTGGGGTTGTAACTTCAATATAACCTCGGATAAATTTACCATAATAGCCTGTATTCCCCAGTGTATTTATCAACTGCTTAACCAAAGTTGATGGAAGAAATTCCACAATAATAACAATCTTCATCGAATCCATCAACATCCCTTCTTTGCAAACAACATGAGAAAACAATATACCAAATGGTGCACAAAATATAATTTTTTATCAACTTAAAGATATATGAAATTGTTTGCAACTCTCTAACATCAATCAAAGACTCTCAATATGATTCTTGATCAACCCATATATATTCCAGTCATCAAAATACACTTCTAATATCTTATGAATAAATTCTTTAAAGGCAACGACCACTATCCTAGAAAAAATAGCAGGGGAATTCTTAAGACCAAATGGCATTACCGTACACTAAAAACATCCCCACTCATTCGTAAAAGTGGTCTTATGCTAGTCTTCTTTAGCTATTTTGATCTGATGGCATCTAGAAAACCCATCGGTGAAAGAGTATAACTCCTTTCCTCCAATGCCCTCCAATACCTCATCTGAGAAAGGTGTGGGGAAGGTGTCATGTAGGAAGGCGTCATTCAATTTTTGTAAGTTGACACAAATACAGACTTCTCAAGTCTTCTTGTCTTGAACAACCATATGGATGATCCACTCTGATTCTTTGACAAGTTCAATAATACCCGCATCCAAAATCCTATCGAGCTCTGCTTTAACATTTTCTTTATACCTTGGATTCATCCTGTATGGTATCTTCTTATTTGGTTTAGCATCAGGTTTTAATGGAATTTTCATTTCACCCAAATCTCCAACAATGCCCTTCATTTTAGAAAATTTTGTAGGAAACAAATCTTGGAATTCATGGAGTAAGTCTATAATCTTTCCCATGGTCTCATCATCCCAGTAATCACAATTATTTTCAATTTTAGTGCTATTGGGAGAACCAATATTTAACTTTTTAATCTTCAATGGAATCAAGAATTTGTTCAATGATATACAAGGTCCCTCCAAATCTCGACTCCCTTCATATTATGAAATATGAATATCTCTCGAGTCATTGTCCTCAAGCTCTCCTGATATATTGTAACACTCCATCGGGTTATGAATAGTCATATTCCACTATGGAAGACTCGATACTGGGACTAGAAATTTTTCAAAACATTTGGCTTTGATCACTTGAAGAGTTACAATTATCGACCTACGTTTGTCTGCATAACTAAAAGTCTGTTTAAAACTATTGGCAATATCATCCAATTTTGTAGTTCCTTGTTGTAGCTCAAGAAACATATACCAATTCCTTAGTATCATATCCAACGTATGTATAAACATATGCACCCATTATTGCTTCAGTATAGAATTCTAAGTTTCATTACAGGCATTGATACGATCGACAACACTTGTAAATGTTGTTTACTTTTCTCCAACAGAAGGAACTCCTTCACCAAACTATATCTGTAACAATATTTGACATTGTGACAAAACTGAGATGGAATTTCTACGAACAACCCACCACCTCGTCGAGGTATCCTTAAGAGATGCATTTAAGGCCAACAGTCGTTGTCTTATGGCACATTAACTTCAAATTCGACAATAAATGTATCCAAGTTAGGTAATCCTTCATAGGTAGGTAAATCACATACCTCAGTGCCAACCCATCGTAGAGACTTTGTGATCTGAGCACACTTCTGCATCAAAACTTTGTGTATCCAATTCTACTAGTTTTCCATTGCTTCCCTTGAATCAAATGAACATGGGATGACTCTCCACCAAATCAAATTACCATCAATTTTCTGATTAATATAGTCATCCAATAGAGAAGAAATATTGTAGATACTATACAGGTCCCTCTCATGATATTCTCCTCAGTAAGGTTCCATGTACCATTGTCCTTACAACGGATCCAATGGCACAACTACTCTCATATATGAATCCTCAAATGACATAATCCTCTTCTTGAAATTAATGATGGTTTAATTTTCAATGGACCAATCGATACCCAGGAGTGTTGTATATGGATTAGTGTCATCAACAATTTCTATTACTTCAAAATATGCATAATTTTAGGCCCCCTTCACTTTGATAGGGACTCTTGGTAGTCAACCAAATGGCATAACCTTCAACTAATTTTACAACCACAGTTGGACTGGAGACCACACTAGTTTTTTTTTTCCCATATTTTACCATGTTTGCTTAGTCAAAATGTTAACATCTGAGCCTAGGTCTAATATAATAAAATCCATATCATAATCTCCAATTTGAGCGTTCATACACAACTCTCGTCTAGTCTTCCTTCTTTCATGAATGCCACTAACAACCTTTTCTTATCGAATATATTCATCAGTTTATTCTAACATAATAGATAATTCCACCAATTCATTTCCATCCTTAACTAAGGCTAAACAACATTTCAATAAATTCTTCAAAGTACTTACCTTTCCTATCAACTTCTCTGGGACAGACCAGTCAACATGGGGTGACATGTCATAGACAGACCCCTCATCAAACATTGGAGGAGTATTCGAAGTTGAAGCTCCATTATCTATTTCATTATCTCTCCCCATAAATTCATTTTGAGCCTCAAATAAGAGCCCTTTATCTTTCTGCACATCAAATGGTACCTATCGTTGTGTCGCTAGTCAGATCCTTGAAACCTACATATGACCCACTTTATCTTCTCATGTCACAACTCCTCCTATGATCATAACAAAAACAGTTGATGGCTTCTCTCTGGTTTCAACGGTGATCCTCTGAACATTTTGATTTCATGTTGAAGATGATTTTGGTTATGATTGGTATTTAATTACCACTTCACAATGAACTGCAGAAAATCTTCAATGGTGCGATCTAGTGCTTTGCAATAGGAACATGTCTAAGTTGGATTTTGGCAATCTCTAACATAATTTTGTAGTTTTCTGTAGTTTAAAAAAATTAACTAACCTCTACCTCGACCTAATCCTCCTCATCGATGTCCATGGAATCCACCCCTTGGATGATTAAACCATGCATTTGCTCTTTCATCTTGGATTTTCTCATCACACTTTATTAGGTAAGTATCAATTATACGTTCTTGGGGAAACTTATATGCTCGAAATTCCTTTTCATCATGCATGACAGATCAACAGAACTTACAATAAAGACTTGTAGGGGTACTTACTATTTTCTGAAGATACAAGCATTCTTTTGATCGGTGGCCTCTAGTTTGGTAGACTCTACACCATGACATACATGAATGAATAAGTGGGTTCGGTGCTCCAGTGGAAAGATATTCATGAATAGACGGACACTAGTCCTTGTGATGTCCTTCCATCTTACATCTTGTGCACCGTATCTCTTCAAGGAATTCCTTTCCTTTCTTTATAGAGTAATTTGAAGTGATAGATTAGTCAACTACAGCTGAATCTGAACCATCTTGGCACCATTTTCTCCAATCGGTGAAGCTTCCAACTTCATAGAAATCTCTAATGCCTTATATTAAGATATCATATTATGTTGCATTAAAGTTACCCGGATGTGTGTCAATAACACAACTATGAGCCATTCCTTATGTTGTACATTAAACATGCATAAACTCACCCTAGCAGGGATGATTTTAAGGAACCATACTTATTTAAAAGTGTAGAAATGTTGGCAAATATTACCAGTTCTAAAAACGCCAACTAGAAAGTGATTGGCGATATTTTTCAAAAAAATATTTTAATTTCCAAGGATTTTATATCGTTTATATAATAATTTGGCAATTTTTAGGGTGAAAAAATTTTACCACATCAAAATTGGGCAAAACAGGGCTTCAAAAAATGCAAAATGGTGAATCTTTTTTGGGAAAGAAACATGGAAAAATAGCCCACTGGGCTAAAATTCGCCCCTAAAATTATCCTTGCACCTTGGCCATCAAATACTTGAATCTATGGTCGAATTCCCACATTTATCCAGTCATTGATTGCTTGATCTCCTTCAATTTCATGATGCACTGCGACTTGGACTTCAAATTCTTAAACTCATCGATAAACCCGACCTTGATCTTAGCTAATTTCTTCTAAGGAGATCTTGTGGAAACAATAAAAAAATTTGTGTACCAATCCAACGCCCAACCCCTAAAGATAGTGATCATATGGGCCCTTTTAACGGAATCATCTTGGACCTATCGAACATTCCACACTGCTTCACAAAGGAACCAGTGATGCTCTGGATCCTCTTATCCATTTCCATTGAATACAAGTAACTTCATATTATCCCCGGCCATTTTATGCCTTTGGGGTGTGGATGAACTTGAACTCGAAGGTGTACTACTAAGAAATTTACTATTGGACATACCACTATTTTAGCTATTACTACTATTATGATTTGTTGGAAAACATTGTGAAAATTTTTTGGGTCTTATTTCTATTTCTGGAGATGTACGTGGGGTCGTGGGTAAGTCACAACCTCAGGTCTAGTGTATATGTGGAACTCCTTCCTCCTCTAAAATAAGTTGGTAGTCTTATTCTTCATCACAAGAATCCTTGTCAAGCTATGGCACCAATTCATAGTTTCCCTTCTGGGTTGCACTGCAACTCTCTCTCCTAGTCACAGTCCTTCTCCTCTTGTTCGACCAAAATATCTTCCCACTCCTCTAGTGGCCACACTCTTCGTCGGTCTCACTTACTTCTCACTGGATCATTTCATCTTATCCTGCATATTCTTCCCATACCTTCTTCCAGACAATACCCATTCCCTCCGTGTACAATCTCTTTACTCGTCAGATTTCATTTTCAAAACCCTTTTTTCACACAAGGGCATCTTAATCCATAGTTTTAAAGAGTTCAAGTACCTACCTTGTGGGACTTGAAATAACTCTCTCTCCGCTTTGCTATATGATTTGGAAATATCAACAACAAAGTCAGTGATATACTTCTAGGATACTTAAACCCAAAAGTCGACATCACTTGATATATTGTTACCAACACATTTTTCTCGTTGGATCTAGCCATGCCTTGCTCTTAGGATTTGAATAATTCCACATAAACATATCCCCTTCACAATGATCTCGGTACCGACAACGAAACAATTTGTTGGTACGATCTTAACACAACCCCGGTTCACATAACATCATACCAACACCACCCAAGATAATGGTCTGAAAGGGTTTCTCCCTTTTGAAAACACCTGTAGAGCAGATGAAGTCTCACCCAAAGTACTTATGGGAGCTACAAGAACCAGGTTTCTACATTGGTGAAGGGGAACCTCGCCATACATAACTTTTTCAAGCAACTATTTTTTTTTCAATTCAAGGCAAATTTTTTGTTGCAAGATAAAGACATTTTATGGACGAGACATAAGTTAAACACTTACGACTGGAAATGTGAATTAATTCAAGTTTCTATTTATAAGTAGTTAGACAATAAATTTTGAGTAAAACATCAAATTACAACATACAACATAAGTTTGATGGAAATGGAAAAAAGGTTTTGATTAATTCAATATGCTTTAATGCAAAAATGGAATGTAGCTGCAACTGGAACTTATAAGTTTTAAATTTCAAGGATCCACAATAATTCCCATCAAAATATAACTAATCAAATCACATTAAATGTATAAAATAAACCAAATAAAACATTGCAGTGTTGTCTATTTTAAATATACATTATAGTGTTGTCAAGGTACTTTAGTAGGCAATCTTTTCCAATCTTTCTTGTAGAGATGAATAAATATGAATCTAATATACATTGCCATCTATCAACCTATTTACTTAATATGAAAACTTATGGAAGCAGAGTAGGATTGTTTCATATTTAATTTATTAAAGTAAGTTATTGCACTTAGTTCCTATACTTCAATGTTTATTTTGTACATGTTCTTTAACAATTACCATTATGCTTTCATCATACATTTAGTATCAATTCTATGAATGCAAATGAGAGTTACTACCAACGTAGATCCAAATCCTAGGATCTATCAAGCGCCGAGACGGATCAAATCTCTCGAGGTACAAACCTCTTCTTAGGTATCCATTGATTTGATTCAAACCAAAAGACACATCTTTTTATTTAAGGTCCACATATAATTTTATTGTTATTAATATTTAATATTATTTATGGCCGACATATAATATTTTTTATTTTGTTAGGAACGAACATTGCATCATTTCCCCACACATGGTTTTAAAACCATATGCAAGTCCCTCCTACAATCATGGGTTGTTTAGGAGGCCTTGCACATGGTCTTAAATCCATTTGCAAGGCCCTCCTAAACCATGTACAATAAAACCATGGGTTGTTTAGGAGGCCTTGCACATGGTTTAAAAACCATGTGCAAATCCTCCTAAACCATGTACAATAAAACCATGGGTTGTTTAGAATGCCTTGCACATGGTTTTAAAACCATGTGCAAGGCCAACATTTTTTTGCCAATAATTCAATTTTGTGTTTTTTTCTTGACCCACATTTTTTTTACGAATAATAAATTTTTACTTTTTTATTGTTTTGTTAGGTAGGAAGATTACAACATCTCCCCCATATTAGATTGTTTTTGTAGCCGACATTTATTTTGGCCTATTAGAAAATTTATTTTTTATTAATAAAAATAACTTTACGAAAGTGATATTATTTTTTATTTTGTGTGACAAAATATCTCCCTTAATATTCACTATCACTATTATTTTTTGTCGACATGTTACAAACGTTACTAACTTTACATCACGTTACAAGATCTCTCCCATAATATTCACTATCACTATTATTTCTTGCCAACATGTTACAAACGTTACATCACGTTACAAGATCTCCCCCATACTAGGATGTAGAGCGCCTCTCGGTGCAACAAAGTTGAAGAGTAAATAGCATGTAAATTTTTTGAAGGAGACACTCTGTAATGTCCTCTTTAAAAACCAATGCAGTTGATGTCGCAAACGAATTCCCCACTCCATAACCGCAAACGAAATTCCCACTCCGCAACCAGTGCTACAAACAAACTCACCACTCTACAACTAATTCCGCAAATAAGCTCCCCACTCCGTATCCATGAATGAAATCCCTACTCCAATTCTGCGAACAAACTTCCCACTCCACAACCACTACAAGTGTGTCCGCAAGGTGGCCGAATGGATGGTGACATAATGTTGGCAGTGACAAGGCAAGGTGGTAGTGATAGCGCAACAAAATGGTAGGGTGGGCTAGCAAACATGTAATAGGATGGCACCACTCTTCAGCAGAAAATGAACAACAATGACAACAATGGACGAAATATGTAATAACCTTATTCGGCCAAACAATTATTTGGCTAAATACGTTCCTCCAAAAAAATCATAGCCGACAAATTTTTTCGACCGGCAATTCCTCAAGCAAATTTTGAGGTCGCCATTAGTTTTAACGATCTACCGTGAAAATTTATTTGGTCAAATAATGTATTTATTTGGCTGATAAATTTATGAATTCAATCAAATAATTTTCGCTACGCTTTTCTACCCCCAATTCTCATGAAATAGACACTCATTTTCGCGATTTCACCTTCAAAAAGCTTAACAATATTTGAAATTTTAGGATTGCAATATTTCCACTAGATTCTATCATGTATGAATGAGAGTATAGGATTGGTATTTAGTAACCACATCAAACCCTCTACGTAACTTGGTGTTGGTGGTGTTGATTGTTGAACTCCTCTATCATGACCTTAATAAAATGGTACCCTTCACTCAAGTAAAATCATTTATTAAGCATGTGAAGCTTTTTGAAATTTTTACCTTATTTTAAAGCTTGTATTAGGAAGTTTCATCAAAATTGTAGGGTGCTGACTAATGTCCTTGGGGGATCAACTTCTAGATTTAGGTAGAGCCAAGGGCTAGAACTTAAGGAGGGAGCCATAGGGTGTTATTGATGAATATGATCCCAATATGTAAAATTCAAATACTTAAATATGATAAATAATATCGAAGATATCATGTTTACTTTGCACAATGATGAATTTAATATTTAGTATTTAAATGATGATGGGACGAGGTATTTTTATTTATTTTTATAATTTTGGAGATAGACCCCCTATACCTCGATGTCCCCCGTCATCCATAAATTTTTTGAACATTTACCTGCCTTGAAAAATCCAATGCTTTCACCTCAAGCCCTGCTAGAATATCCACAACATTGGAAAAGCTACTGTGAATGTAGAGGCATTCCATTAGTACTCTATGATGAAAATACACCATAAAAAACTTAGCACCTTTAAGCTTATTATCAAAAGACAAGAATTTGCAGTCAGATAATTAGGAGGTATGCTTACTGGCTTTAGGAATTTCTTAGGCATACTCACAACACTCCCAATCTGATTATCTTCCTTTGAGACTATTTCTGTGGTTTTCTCCTTCACCTCAGTTCAGTACTACCCTTGGGCTTCTTCGAATAGGAGTTTCACCTTAGTTAAGCATACCCTTAGAATCTCTTGTTCATTGTTTTGCAATCCATTTGGAACATGGCTTTATGCAACTTCTTATTGTTCATTTTCAGTAAAAGTGTCCCAAATTCCAGTAGTGGTAGCTTGCTTAAACTTTCCATTTTTTTAACTTATATGAGATCTGCTCTATTGCTAAAAGTGTTAATAATGAAGCAATTATTTTATTTGGCTTCAGCTATATCTCTAGATGTCTTTAGCAAACAGATTTAGTGTGCATGGTGAAGAATTTAGATTCTATCCATTAAAATCCATACATTTTTCTCAAAGCATATTGATGAAAGTCCCATCCCTAAGGAATGGAATGAATTACTTTAGTAGTGTCTTGCAACTTATGCAAAATACAAATACTTCATGGCTTTAAATATTTTTCTTCTTTAAGAACTTATGAGATGCAAAACTGTCTCTATCCGAAGTCAATCAGAAACATGCGTAACCGTCTCAATTTGATTTTTTCTCTTAGATTTCCCAAACCACTCTTTCTCTCAAAACCTGTCCATAAGAAATAAAATGACAATAAATATCTCTTCATAAAAAATAAAAATTGGAATTTGGAAATTAGCATGTCTTTAATATGTGAAACAATTAATTGCAAAAAAATGCCAAGAAAGGCTAACAAAACAACATAAAACATCATATGAATTCTTAAAACATCATATGAATTCTTATGCATGGATATAAATTATATGTACCACAAGTAGGTGATCTCTATGCTTAAACTATTCTACAATGCACTTTCCCTTCATTTCCTTTGAAAACATGTTTTTGTTGCTTTAGTGTAGTTTATGTTCATTTTTTTTTATGTCTACACACTACTTAGATATAACTATTGTAAAATGGCTCTTAAGGTGTTCAATTCTCAACAATTGAACATGAATCAAGGACAATTACATAACATCTTAATGTTACAATGCACTATAATAAAGAATTAATGCACATCTCGATCATTCCATGATTGTTTTTTAGACAACTATTCCTTCCACTTGTTCCCATTTTCTTTTTTTCTTCTTCTTTTACTTTTTACATTTCTTTGCACCTTGTGGTACAATTGCTAGTTATTTATATTACAAATATAAAAATATAATTATTCATTAAACATGCCTTTGCATTTTTATATTTAATTTTTGAAATATAGATATTAATTAAATATATTATAAATTTAATGGTCATAAAACATATATATTTAAATAAGTAAGTATATGTAGTTATATTTAATCAGTGCCTTGAGAATTGAATTGCATGTAATTTGTTGAGTTTTAAGGGAAAGAGATCCGTGTTTGTGGTTGATAAATTTGCTTAAATACATGCACGGTTTTATTTTTTTTAATATTCTTTATATTCACATTTAAAAAAATTAAAAATACTTTTTTATATTTAAATAAATTATTTACAATCAAAGAGTTAACAATAATGTCTACCCTATCCTTTTTATGAAGCTTCCTAAAACATAAATAAAATTAGAATATATACAATCAGATCCAATTTTTTAGGATTCTTTATTAACATAGTGTTTTTGCTAATAATTGATATTGAACCTCATCTTTCCACAGAACAATAAAAGCATAATTATAATTACTTTTTTGGTCAAATACATACTTGCATATGAGTTTCCAAAGCAAAAACAAAGCAAAAATCCAAAAATAATGCCACAAACAGGATATTGATTTCCACATGCGATAATAATCATCTCTAAATAAAACAGTTCTCCAATAGAGCTTGTTTAGGAACAAAGTGAGGTGTTGCTCCTCCATAAAGCTTTAACAATATCTAGCAAAACTATAGTCTGAAAAAATGTGTTTGATTGTATCTGGTCTTTGGTATCCATGACACAAACCATTCAAAAGGCCAGACTTATCCAACTGGCCTTGGATGGGAGGCCCTAATAAATCACCAGTTAATCAAACACACACAACTTGTAGGAAATCTGCACCATCCAAGCAATGTTTAGCCATGTGTTTAGCCTACAAACCCATAGATCCTCTAGAACTAATGATACCCATCTCACATTGAGTACTAGTGAAAGTGGGTGTCTCTAATAAAGAACTGAATACATACTATGAGAATTATACTGTAACAATGATGCGGCAAAGCTCCACTTCCAATCCCTCCAGAAGGGCTTAAGCATCCCAACGCTCGTCTTAAATAAATCAGACTCTGGAAGGAAGGGATGCAACTCCATGATCGAGGGGCAATCCAAGGCCAACAACTTGAACTCCTGAGCAAGCGATCTTCATTCCTTCCATGAGCAGGACTTAAAGTCCCAAAGGTCTTGCCAATGGAAGATACTCTTCTGACTCAATCGATGCACCTGAAACTGCGATAACTCTATAATACAAACTCCTTGATCTCGCCAACTTCAAATTGGATGGGAGGCAATTCCCCACCTAGCTTCGTTTATTTCCCAATGTCAGTGAACCAATCCAACCATCAATTTCCAATCCACCCAAATACTTCTAAAGAGAATAGAGCCCCCAACCTGAAACATAGAGGGTGAATAAATGATGTCACATAATCCAGAACTACCACTCAACCTACCTAAATGTTATGTTGGCATAATATGGTCCCTAGAGAGAACATGCCAAGGTGTCGAAACCTCAAGACAACATACCACCCACTTGTCAACCAAAATATTTCCCTATGCTACCATATCAATCAAGCCTAAACCCCCATCATCCCACAAGGTCTTCACTTAGTGAAACCATGTCATAGTACCTTCGTTCATGGGATTAAAATAATACCCTAATTTCACTAGATATTGATAATTACTTACAAAATTATTTTTGTTGAGCCCCCTCCTAATACACATTTTCAATTAAAAAACCCCTATTTTTACAATATATTCCTTATTTTTACTAGAAACTGCTTATTATACCCCTAATACCTATAAACTCCCAATACCCTATCCCCCAATACCTATAATATATTGACCTTATTTTTCACAATAAAAAACCCCCTTTTATGAATGAACGTGATAAGATATTGCTCAACAGGATGAATCCTACATACATCATCCTTAGATAGTGCAAAAACATCCCACGCAACAAGGGGAAGACCTATACCCCACCCCACAATTCAACCAAAGTTAAGATCTCAAAATATGCATGGTCAACAATCGTCCACTTTCGTCAAAGGGGAGATCCTTATAATGTTATATTCTTCAATCTATGAAGGCACCCATCCTTTTTTTTTGAATTTATTTTGTAAAAGACAAGATACATTATATGTTTGATAGTTGTAAAGTGTTTTTCCATATTTAGTTGAATGCAATGTAATTTGTTCTTTTACTTAATGGTATCATCAAACAAATAATAATCTTTAAAAATATTTTATTATATTGATTTTTTTGGTACAATGATTTTTTTAATATTATGATTTCTATTAAAAATGAAAAATATTTTAAAAATATTATGTATTATGAAATAAAGAAAATAAATTAAATTTACATTTAAAGTTTAAGTATATGGTTTTTGTTTGATAGTTGTAAAGTGTTTTTCATATTTAGTTGAATGCAATGTAATTTGTTCTTTTATTTAATGGTATCAACAAATAATATTTTTTTTAAATATCTTATTATATTGATGTTTTGGTACAATGGTTTTTTTAATATTATGATTTTTATTTAAAATGAAAAGCATTTTTAAAATATTATGTATTATGAAATAAGGAAAATAAATTAAAATTACATTTAAAGTTTAAGTGTATGGTTTTCTTTGATTGTAATAATTGGAATATCATTTATTCGAAATACAAGTAAGCATTTTTGTATTAATTGAAATATCATTTATTTGAAATATAAGTAAATATTTTAGAAATAATATACTTTGTAGTAAATAAAAAGACATAAAAAATTAGATGCAAAATTAAAGTGTGTGATTTTTGTTAATAGTAATAATTTGAATGTTTAAATTTAATGTATTAAAATATATTTTTAATTAAGAGAAAAAAATTAAAATCATAATAATAATAATATTTATAATGTTTGAAAATAAATGTTATGTATTATTTTTTTTATTAATCGAAAAAGTTATAAATAAATTTCATTTACAATAATTCAAATATAAAAAATAACATTGTTAAAAAATTTTAATTTTTAATTTTTTTATTTGTTACATAATTTTTTTTAATCATACCATTATAAATACACATTATAAAATACTTTTAAATTAAATTTATATTTTAAAAATTATACTTTAAAATCATTAAAGCTTATTGATCATTATTTTCAAAAAGGTACCCAATGATCAAATTCGGGCAATAGATTAATTGATTATTATATCCTACAAGGTATACAATGATCAGATTCGATCGATATATATATTGATAATTATTTTTGAACAAGGTATCCAATCCGCCAAGCCAAATTTGGGGTTTCATTCCTTTTTCGTGATACTCTATGTAAATGTCCATAGCCCGCGTATGTCACACAAATTAGGGCCCTCACTTGTTCATCCAATAGTTGGGCATGCCCTAAGCAAGGTCCACCTATTATTGCTAATGGAAAAACCTTATTGCTTGCATGGTCCTTGTGTTTACTTGAGTGGTTTCGGTAGGTATGGAAGAATTATTATCATTCTTCGCATTTTATTTTCTACTAAATTTATTACTTTTTTTTTCAGCAGAAAAAATGCAAGACCTTGTTATTCATTGAGAATCAAAGGACATCTTATACATGGCAGCCAGTCTGATCAGGCTTCTATGCTAGGAACAAGCCAAAGGGGATCCCGCTACTCACCAAGAATACTACACTGCTATCATGCAATGATACAAGAGCAATCTAAGCAGATAACCAAAAGGTAGTTCATGAGCCTTCAAGGAACAAGCTCCAGGCAAAATCCATAAAACAATCCATCTAAGATCTGATCTCTAAGACAAAGAGGATAGACAAACAGTCTTATAAATCACTGAGCATGATCAAAAGGCTGATAGTCTCATCCCAAGATGGCTCAAGATCCGTCTTTTACAGAAAAAAATAGTACATGTGCAAAAAAAAAGAGGGATTGAGTCCTGGCACAAAGCTAAAAAAGCTTAAAATTTCCATGATCTGAAATCATTCCTTCTATAAATTCAAAGAAGATTCCATTACCAGGATCCAACAAAAGAACCTTCTTGGAGAGATAGTCAGCCTGCTGATTATGCTCACGATAAATATGACTAAGTCAAATGAGAGAAAGTAAGAGTAAGAGATCTAATATCCTCGCACCAGTGTTTTAGGCACGGAGAATCCAAAGAAGACAGCCTGTTTACCCAATTTATAATAACAAGTGAGTCACCATAGACGGCTTGTAGAGGGATCCCCAAGAGCTTAGACACAGCAAGGACAGCCCAAAGAGCAAGTAGCTCAGCTCGAGTATTTGTGCTGTTGTCACAGCCAAGTGAGAAGCTGAGGGAAAATTTATTACTTATATAATTATATGGTTGACATTTTATTTTCTAACAAATTCATTATAAATTTGATTAGTTAAACATTTTTAATAACAAGCACAACCATTTAATCTGTGGTTGTTGAACTCCCATAAGTTAAGTACCATGAAATTATATGTTATGTATGAGTAGATATGTTATCCATTCATTCATGCATCATCTACAATTTATCTATTCATCAGTCAATTATTTTTATTATTCTTTTTTTTAACTCTCGCATTCTTATAGTTATTTGTCATGAAGTGTTGGTTATCCATGCATTAGCTGCCATTTATTGTTTATATTCTTTTTTTATTTTTGGACTGATAAGTGTGTATATTTTAGAATTTGGGGTGGCCTAGCATCTATGCTTTTTCTAGATTTCACCAAGATGAAACAAGTGTACCGTCCAAAAAGATTCATGGAAAACAACAAGTAACATATAACTTACTACTTGTGACACTTAACTTGTGGCCTATAGTGTTCATTGACAACAAGTTATGATGTTTATTTCAAATTTAGAACAACTACCATAAAATCAAAGTGGATAGTACACTTGTCTTATCCTCAATTTTGAAAAAAACATAGGTTGTAGTCCACCGAAAATTCAAAAATAAAAACACCATTAATATAAATATAATCATTAATTAAACATATTTACTTTTTAAAATATAAATATTAATTAAATATATTATAAAAATAATTGTCATAAAACATTTTTAAAAACTTTATATAGATATATATAAACACTAAGTTGAGAATTGAATTGCATGTACTTTGTTAAGTGTGAAGGGAAAGAGATTCGGAAGTCGGCTAGCTCTGAGACTGGAACCCTGTATTGCTAGAGTTTGATCGTCTACTACGAATGAGGGCTCCCATGGCCCTCTATCATCGGTGGTGTGGCTCTGGTTTACTTTTATCTTCGTTTCTTTTGTTTTCTACGCACCAATCCACAAGGTAGCTTTGTTTCTACTGTTTGTTTCAACCGCTTATTTCTCTGCCTTCTGGTTTTTCTACCTAGCATGGAGTTCTTCCTCTACCTGAGGATTTTGTACCAGACATGATAAAAAAGTGGGAATATGTTTTTATTTTTATTTTTGCTCGTTTCTTGGTTTTCTTACCAGTCTTCAAGGGTTTTATCATGGGTTCTTTGACGCATGTTTTTTTAGAGTCCTTTCCATGATTCTGTCGGACTACTAGCTTTGTCGGGTTGGTTCCTGGTCCCCCGTTGTTTACACAGCTCCCTATAGTTGTTGACCCCTTTTTTGCATCGAGATTCCTAGTACTCGAGTTCACTCGACTTTGTCTCTCCGCTTTCCCGGAGCCCATGGGCACCATCATTTTGTTTGGGTCCTTTTGTGTGCTTTCACTTAGTCCCGGTTGAACTTTGTTGTGGACTTGACAAGCCATAAGTCAGGAACTTCTGTACCTGTCAGCTCTTGTCGTGCATTTTTACCGCCTTTCTTATTTTTTCGACTATGGTTTTCTTCTTCCCTTGGTGACTCTTTAGTACAGTTTGTATTTTGTCCTTTTTTGGGTAACTGGGGTTACTTCTCTCACATCGACCTTCTCCCTAGTGTATACCTGCAGCTTCTTGGGTTTCTGTTTTATCTCTTTTGTTGGGTGATTGTTTTTTTTTTGTTTCATCACCTCTTCCCTAGTATACACTTGTGGTTTCTTTGGTGTCAGTTTTTTGTCGGTATCGTCCCTACTCTTTTCCTGCTTCTCTTGCTTGGGTTTCTCCATCAGTTTATCAGCACCTCATGGCGGCTTCGATATTGAAGGGATTCGATATTGAAGGGCCCTTTTGAGCCCCCGGATTATCGGTTGCTCCATAGGGCTAGGAGGAAAATAAAGGTTATAAAGGAACAGGAGGCAAAGAGTTATTATGTTGTGCGACACGATATCTTAATGGACAAGGTGGATTTCACTACTACATTTCGATCCAAAATCCGACGGTTTTTTCCGACGGCGCGTGGATTTTTTCTTTTAACCGTGCCAAAAATCAGAAAGATAAAAAAAATTTTGAAATGGTGGGGATAAGCGTCGCTTAAGCGATGGCCAGGCTTCCAAGCGTCACTTAAGCGACGGATATCCTCCTTAAGCGTCGCTTAAGCGACGGATATCCTCCTAAGCATCGCTTAAGCGACGGCGCTTAAATTGCTCAATCATTTAATAATTTGTCTTAAATGGTTAATTATTTAAAATGGAAAGCGTCGTCGCCTAGGTTCATTATCCCACACACATTAAAATGGAAAGCCTAGGTTCATTACATTCATATAAATAGATGTATGGCTAGGTTCATTATCTCACACACTGAGTCTCGCACTTATCTCTTGGACAAGAAGTGCGAAATTCCTAAGGGTTTTTTTTTGCTGTTGCTCTTTTGTGGGGATCTTCCCACTTGGTCTTGGATTTTGGTGTTTCTCTTTTGTGGGGATCTTCCCACTTGGTCTTGGCCGATTTTGGCCTTGCTCTTTTGTGGGGA
>LPNX010055123.1:0-14423 GCA_001517045.1 Pseudotsuga menziesii
GGCATCATATTCAAATGTCTTTGAATTCACTGTATTACGTGATACCTTACTAGATATAGAAATCTGTAGCATTCCAGCAGTTGTAAATAAGACTAGGTGTTTAGGTTATCTCAGATGTTCGGTTCCTTCACCAAGACTGTGGGTGAAACTTAACAATCATTCAATCTGTCATGGAAAACAACTGACCCCTGACCATCTCCAGAATGCACTAGACCACCTGTGTACTGAGACTTTGTGCCAAAAATAACCATTAAATCATTCTGGTGTCAACTATGAACAATGTTTGCAATGAGAAGCTTGGAGCTGCTAACTGTTTAGATCAGCTTGTAATTTCTAGGATAAGATGAAGATTGTTTATATGGCAGAAGAAAAGATATAAGAATGAGACTAGGTTTGCTCACTTCTTACTCCCAGTAGCTTCTTTAACACTAAAATGAGTCAGTTTAGCCCCTAAAATGCCATAATCATTTATGAACAATCTCTTTTATTAAAGTAAGCAGCCTCTGGCTTCTCANAGCAGCTTCTTTAACACTAAAATGAGTCAGTTTAGCCCCTAAAATGCCATAATCATTTATGAACAATCTCTTTTAGTAAAGTAAGCAGCCTCTGGCTTCTCAGATTCATCATCAGCATTCTCAGAGTCAGGCTTGGATTCACTTGGTGTTTGCACTGTCCCAATATCAAAAGTTGNCATTCTCAGAATCAGGCTTGGATTCACTTGGTGTTTGCACTGTCCCAATATCAAAAGTTGTGTTGTCAAAATATCAATGAAGCAATCCTGGTGATCGTTATACAGCTGAACAGCTGACCTATCTGCGACAATTGACTTATCAAGAATTATATTCCCTGAAGACTAATGTGCTTTACCATAATCTATCTTATCTTTATAAAATAGAAGCTGTTTGGTTTTTTGGATTAACTCACAACAANCAATAGCTCATCATTTCCAAGACGATTCTGATGTGTAATAGCAGAAGGCTTTGTGTGCTTAACCACCATGGTCATTACTGAAAGATTGTCCTTTCTCCTCCTTTCCTTGTGTTCTTGCAGAGCTTGTCTCAAAGACATATTACTCACAGTGTCACCACTGACAAGCACAAAATCTCCTCGAACCACATTCCATTGATTAATAAAACACAGGGCATCACCAACACTAACACAGTTATTTGATTTTATGGCTGTGACAATGAAGTTAATTTGGGATTTCCAGTGAGATCTCTCCAAATAGCTTGTAACTTGCTTTGCATGAGCACAGTAAAATACAAAGACTTCCTCAACGCCAACAGAGGCCAGCCACTCCAGTGTATAGTCAATCATTGGAACAATGATGTCGTCCTGCCCAGTGTGGCAGATTGGAGTTGAAGGCCAAAATAAATGTGGGCTATTGAATACCACTGGCATGGGGTTTTGTTGGCCTGATTTTATGAATCAGAGCCAATAAGGAGGTTTTGTCCACACAATCAGCTTAGAGCAGCGTCCGGTATGTTTGGTTTAACAAAACCTCGCAGGTTATGGTCCTGCTACCAGCTAGTTTGTCTCTTAAGGAAACCTTAAAACCAGCAAAATCTAACCTATTCTAAAACCTAAAATATCCTAAGGTTGCTTTCTTAAGGAAAGAATTCGATTTTCGGGAAGTTTTCTAAATATGAAAACTTACTTATAGTATGCAGAATGATTTAACAGTGCTAAATAAACAATAAAATAAAATTTAAAACTAATTAATCTAACTATCCTATTTAACCCTATCTCAGCTGAGAGCAATTTTAAGACTACATTAATTATTAATCAATAACAGAAAACTGAAGTATGATCTAAACAAACATATTTAAGTCATAACAAAAGTTACTCTGCTATGTAATAATAGAAATGAAATTTAACCTATAAACACACAGTCAACTTCAACTTCCAAAACTGATTAATAATTAACTATCAAGACAGTCATTTGAATTTGAAATAATGCTTATTTAAAATTCACTGTTAACATACAAATGAAATTTTAAATAAACAGAAAAGTATATCATTAAAACTGATGTTTATAGTGAACACACTAATAAACAAAACCATAATGAAATATTTATTCAACAACTAACTTGAGATGATAAAGTGAAAAAATATTTAAACATCAATGTGTCACAGCACACAGAGTTCATATATAAACAGAAGACAACAAACTGAAATATATGTATATATATAAATCCAAAAATGAAATACCAGTCACAGTATCATTTGCAGATGTCCAGTATCATTCACATGAAAGCTTCAGCTTCAAGTATGATGTAGTACTAGTAACAAAATATATTTCAAATGAGTTTCTTCACCACTCCATCCCCTTAAGTTCATCAAAACTCTTTACTTATATACTACTAAGAGTCGGTTTTTTGCCATAAAAGTTGCCTGCTACATTATAGGGACTATTTAACCAAAAGGGAATCTAATTACACCTATTAATAGAAATAGAAATCGACTGGCCTGAGTCGAGGTATCTTAGAAAGTTCTTGACCATTGATAAAACTCCATCTTGTAACAAATCAACCACATCTCCATGCCATCGTATAACCACGTCCTGTATTTCTAGAAAAGGGTGATGATAAGGCTTCCTGCATTCAATTCAATCAACGCATCATATTAAAATCAATTTAACACAACTAACAGAAATAACTTAAAATTATAAATGCATGCCTGTTAAATCTCCGATTTTTCAGGCATGCAAAATCAAAATGACCATTACCTATTATGCTGTGACATATGAGATGAGAAAACCATTCAATTTTCATTATGGAGAGCGACTACTCTTCTAGCTTTGGCTAGTTTAGCCTTCAACCTGATAATTTTAACATTTTGTTTTTCAATTCGGTCTAGTAGCAGCTGATTTGTACTTAAAATTGATTTCTTCGACTTTTTATATTGATTCTTCTTAATGTTCTCCTTTTTCCACCTATCAATCCATTCTAGCAATTCTTTTCTGAAAGTTTTGTTTTCTTCTTCCAGTAAGGCTGTACTTGATAGACACTGTTTGAGCTTTCCTCTGAACTCTGTTATTTTATCTTGATAGACATTGCCTAACACCTTTTGCAGGGTTTCGTCTTCTTTATTTTCGTGAGGAGAACGAGGACTGTCGCTATGCTGACTGCATAATGGTTCAAAATCTACAATGTTTGCATTTGTTTTTGATTGGATGCCTTCGACATCATCTGATTGCACATCATTTCCCTGCGCAGTAGCAGAATTCCCTACATCCATTGTGTTAGGGACAGACATCGGAATATCATCCTCAATATTTACAACTGTAGGTTTAGTAGCTGTAGATTTGGAAGTCTGTTTATCAGCCCTATATCCTGGAATCGAATGAAGATTATGCATGCTCCTAGTGACTCTACGCGAAAACGATAGGTTTTCAAAATTCAACCCTTCCTTGTCACAAAAAACCTGATCCAAATGGTTCAACTTATGCATAGAATCTTTATCACATTCATCAGGTTTATCAATTTCACCTTTGGCTAATCCTTCTTTTAATTTTGCAGGGTTGCCATCATTTTTACCAGGTTCGGGTTTATCCAATATTTCTCTAGAATCGCAAGGAACTGAAACCCTATCAGCATTTTCATTAATCTCATTATCTATGGGCATGTTTATGACCTCTGGTTCCTTAACCTCTGCGCTATTAACCTCAGGATTTATGACCTTTCGTCTTCTACGAGTTTGAGGAGATGGATTGGGCCAGTACTGTGTCGGTCCCAATTGACAATCAACTAGAAACTTATCCCATGACACACCTTTAGCAGATAATTGGAATTGCAGTAATATTTTTATCAACCCATGGTGACAAAGACTACTGTCAGGGTTATTGAAATTCCTTACAGACTGTGACATTTTCTTAAGGCTTTGCCAAAGATAGAAGGGCAAATTAAGTTTACAACCCTTTACTGCTAATAGTAACCGTAAATGATACAAGTGTAAATGGGAATAACGTCCACAACAGGTTACATACCTTACTAAGATTTCATAGTAAACTCTCCATTCGGGCTTTAGAAATTTCACAGGTACGCCTATCCTCAGCTTCGTTTTATCTGGTAATGGCATTAACAAAGCCAAGCACTTCTTCTTGTTGACCAAAGTGCCCTTAAACCAGCGTTCTCCCACCTGTGGGAGTTTCGTAGCTTCAGCAATTTTATCTTCGTTGATGACAAACTCGAAACCCCCAATTTGCACCCTGTCATCTTCAAAACTCATTGCGAACATCTTAGTGATTTCCACATGGTGACCATCAAAACACCTGAAGAAATTTACCCATCCCATTTTCTCGAATCTCTTAGCAACTTCCTGGTTAGCTTCAATAAGTTCAAACCCTGAGATCTCAAAACGATTCAGCGGAGACATGGTTTCTCCAGCACTTTCTGGGCTTCGACTCGAAATGAATGGGGAAGTGAAAACAGAGGGAATAGGTATCCATACGCACGAAATGATAGATAACCTTCACATGCTTCAAATCCAATCAGAGATCTAATCTCTAAACCTGCCATTTTAGCTGGATTTGGAGCAGTGATAAATGTTACAACTTCACACTACACCATGATTTATGCCAATTTATCTACGTTTAACCATGCCTGTTAGTGATAACCACTTAACTTTGCGAACCAGCGATATGAAGACTGATAGAATCATCATTGCAACCATTGATTATTGAAAGTGGTTCATAACTAATAGGTACAACGACATAATTTGAAATGACTATTAGCATTTAACACTGTCAACACGATATTACCATATGCATACAACTGTCGACTCTGTCAAGGGGTGAAAGCCACGTTTTCATACCAGCTCATCGATCCGAATGATTGATCGTTTATCAATTTGACAATTGGTTTATTGCATGGCCAGCTAATCCAAACAATCATCCCTATTTTATCATGTTACGTAGTGGTATGAAGAGTAATAAATCGCACTCTAATGTTATGATGCATTGATAAAATAGCTAGATTAATGTCTATACTATATATGTACAAAACTAAGTTTAAACCCTTTAAACATCCTATCGACGCATATATATCATCATATAGGATATTTATCATAAGTAAAAGTTTCCTATACAAACATTATTTATCCATTAACCATCATATTTACAAAGTTTATAATAGGGTATTACATATGATGTTAACTTTCAAAATTCTCTTAGTCTTAGGACTGATGATACCCTATTTAACATATAATGTGTTTTATGAAATTTCTCTTGGCACAAATCTTTTAAGTTACATAAATTCATTTTGATGATTTCAATACTTAATGAAACTTATCTGGCAGTTAAAAGCCAAGTTTTATGATCAAATTTCTTTCAGCTCTTAAAATCATTAAATCACTTTCCTTTGATTGAGAGTACCTTCAGAATCAAAAGATTCTGAAGGTGCTCTTTCATTATTTTTAAATTGATAAAACACATAAAGAGCTGATCTCTCTTCATTTTGTCAAGAAATGAAGAGGTTGTTGCTGGCTACAAACAGGTTTCCAAGCAATGGACGCTGTCAAACATGAACATTTGCCAAATCTCTCAACAGCATTACTTACATTTTGAAATTCAACCTGAAGTTGTCATCGCTTTAACTCCAATGTATCAAGCAATTCGTAGATCTTTACAGGGCCATCAGCATATGCAGCCACCAATTTCAATCCTGACACATAATTACCAAACTGAATATCCAGCCAACACTGGTCCATCTTGAAACTGATAACACAACTTCCATTTACACGATTCAAAATCTGCTTCAACTTCCTCCCACAGTGAAATAGTTTCCTCAAGAATGTATACGAAAGTAGCCCAATACTCTGTGTTGAGGAGCTTCCACAAGCACTCCATGTGAATACAATCGCATCTGCTCCTAGCTTCATAGTGCTTGTTTTGAAACCATAACCATATTGTCTAATCATCTTATTTTTGTTCTTCATGGAATATCCCAAGCTCATACATTGTTGAATACATTTAGGATCCATACCACCACCGTCGTCCTGAAAGAGTAAAGCATGGCTGAAATCTTGCACTTTGTTAGAATCTTCTATCAAGTGGCCAACAGATTGAGACTCCTCAAGTTGTGACAAAGGCCTGTTGGGACGATATGTATGATTCTGTCGTTTTTCCCATAACCATAAATGCTAAAATTGAATAGGGATGCCAAATTCTTTTGCCACCTCTTCCTGTCGGCTGTGAACATATTCCAGAAATGATGGAACATCTGGATATCTATAGCGTTCCTCGTCTTCCCTTAAAAGGACCTTTTGGAAGCAGATAATATCTCCATCCTCAAGTTGGCTGCCACGAAATGTGAGTCTCTTGTCAACATGCTCACACATAACATTTGGTTCAAACTTTATTTCCTCAAAAAGCTCAATTTCTTCATTTGGGGAAAAACCAGCCATCTCATTCAAGCTTCTTAAAATTTCTGTGAGCTTGCCCACTACCTTCACAAAACTCCTGCCAACAAAACGAAGTTCTTCTTTGGCAGGGTCATAAAGTTTGAAGAAGAGCAGTATTTCATCCTTTGTCTTTTCAGGTGGTGCTAATGGACGGAGATGCAGGGAAAATTCCACTTCAAGAAATAATTTCAACTCTGCATTGTTTGCGCCATTTTGGATCTCATCAACTGCATTATCGAAAAGCTCTGCAATTTGCTCCAAATGCCCATTTGTGGGAGGTTGCATTAGAATGAAGGAATTTAGGGTGTACACGAACATGGTCCATTTCACCTGTTCACATGATGGAAACTGACATAGCATGTAGTAAAATCCTCAAACCACGTAACTAGTGACTCCAGAACTGAGATCGTGCTAAATTTCGGCTAAAAAAATTGGAGAAAATGAGAGTCGCGATATTCTTGTAGCGCACTCTTTGTTAATTTCGGGCTCCAGCGCTACAAGAATATCTTTAGTGCTATTTTTTCGCTATTTTTCAGCTTTTTGACATTTTGTAGGAAAATTAAAAGTTGCTTGAGTGGTGATCATGCCTTGGTATGCTCAGAATAAACATTTGTGAATCAATTCTTTGATAGAATAACTTTTTCTTTAACCCCATCAAAATGCAAAGGATCAAAAATTAAAACAAAAATATAAAAACCAAGTTCAAAAATCATCTAACAACCAAAAGAGTTCCTAAAGGAAACAAATACTGAGACTTAAAACAAAAATCTACTTCAAATAAAATGAAAATCAAACCAAAATTGGAGAAGTCAAACCAAAAATTGAAGAAACAATTTACTGACTTAACAACCAGAAAAATGAAAAACCCAGTCGCAACACAGAGAAATACCGGTGTAAACCCTAACTAGGCGAGGGTTCAGTCACGCAATGATCAGAGATAAGTGAAGACAACCATGAGCCAACAGAAAAAAACAAACGATGACCATAAATGACGTACCCAAAAATGCTATTCCATGAATAACGACAGACCAAAACCCTAACCACCAGCAAAGGAAAAACGACAACGGTAGTCACCCAGGCCAAACGAGGGTTAAGTCCGACCAAAGATACAAGACAGCTAAGGAACCAATAGATTAAAACCTAACAAAGACTTGTAAGCGTAGAAACATGTAAATCGTTCAAAAATACCCCCCCCCCCCCAATTCCCACTTTTTTAAATATGGTTGGTACTAGCCCTCAGCTTGAGGGGGAACTCCATTGACCTAGTAACCCCAGAGAGATCAACGAAAAAAATATGGGGATAAGGACCAAACCCACAACTAGAAATGATGCAGAAGTAGAGATTCGAAATGAAGTGTACCTGATTAATCATGAATCCAACATAAAGCAGGCTGGAGTTGACCAGGAGCGGAAGCGGGGTAGAGGTCCTGTCACCGGGGTCCAACAGTCACAGGTCTTCCCTGACCCAGCAAAAACCATCAACGACCCACCAAGCCACCGAAATACCTGGCAGGGCTATTGAGAGACCTGACAGAAAGTGTATTGAAAGCCACCGGTAGACGTAAATTCTAGAGAATTCGAGCAAAAAACCACCAAAGGTAAGAGAATCCACACCGACAACAGTGCGACAGTGAAGATACCAGATGCGTCAGTGAAGGAGGGACCAAAAGACAAGACAGTGCGTGAGCTTGTGACGACAGAAATAGATACAATTTAGCCCATGCCAAAATTGTCACGTCCCCATGCCTCTGACCGGCGACGAGGACGCGATCCGTGCCTTAAACCACCCGGGCTAAGAGCCCCATGAACATGTATAGGCATAAAATTTGTTGAAACAGAATGCTTAAACAAAATTTGAACTAAAATATGCACACGGGATTGTTTATCATGCACAGATGCAATTTAATCATCATACATAGTGGAAACCCAACAGCATTCATACATGCATGTATTCATTTAACATGTTCATCAATTTCATTAACAGAAATTAAGATTGCAGAAGTAAAATAGGTAGATCACTTATCTTATGAAAACTTCATTCCGCAACCAGCTACGTTGCTGCAACGTTTCACCCAACCATAGGCCAGCGTGCTCCTTAGTCTCTCAGCAGCACTGCCACCCCTGAGCTGGGCATGATTCTCCAAGGAATAAGGGAACTAGCAGGCTTACACATAGCCAAGGATATACAAACACAGCCAAGACAACAAAGTTGGGTTTATCAGGCCATCAAGGAGCTAGAGAAGGCAAATTGCTAAGCTGGTGAGCTCATTACAGAGCCAAGAACACCTACACCAGAACTAGCCTGACCTCTAAGACACCCAAACAGACCCAACACAAGGAATCAGTCCCTTCTCTGCTACACAGTCCCTCAGGCCCTGCATTCCCTACCAGTGCTATTCAGGGGTGATGGAGAAGAAGGCCAGCCCTCTAGCTCTACCTGTGTGGTTTCCAGCCACCAGGTTTATCAAGCAAATCTAAGCCAACATCCCTGCTCCTCTCACAGTCTAAAGACCAACCATTTCACTTAGGCAATCCCTCAGAAATTACAGCTGAACAGGGGGAACGATTTCTGAGTCGTTCTTGGCCCTCTCATGGCCAAAACGACTCCCAACAATCGAATTACACAGCCCGAACAAACAGTGAACATGGGGGAAGAACAACAGTTTCGATCTCAGCATTAAAATGGCAGAAATTACACAACCATACCGGTCCATAAGGAGAACATACAGTTGAGGACATGAATGGCTCTTCTTAGGAAATTGTGGACGAAAACGCACAGCTCTCAGCTCGCTATGAGAGCCCAAAACAGAAGAATACCTGTGCGTGGAAAACAATCCGACCCTATGAGGAATGAACAGACAATGGAGGTCCTGTGTGAGTGATGGTAGTCGTTTTCCCCCAGCCATAGTGAAGTCAACCAGGGTGGAGTGTGCGTGTGGGTGAGGACTGATAGTCCTGCCACCCCACTCCCAAAAATCATAACTGCCTCAACCACTAGCAGCCTTTCTTAATGAAAGTGGTTGGAATAAGACAAGGGAAGAAGACACATGGGTTTTTCTCTCATTGGCCAAGGTTTGACAAATCCCCCCCACATTCTTATCCTTGTGAAAATCATGCCCCTTTCGATTTAGTTGCCGCGAACGTAGCTGGTCGGGTTCATTCAATTAATTATAGATGCATATTTACATGATGACCAACATAATATATGCCGCATGCCCCGATATACAATCGGTGACAAATTTAAATCCAAAACATAACATGACTGATCAATGGTGGGGCCTTGGCCTTTAGCTCCACACCATGATCATTTACAATATATACATCATATACATCTAATGCAATGGGGTCAAAACCGGGGCATTACAAAAATCCTTGACAGTCTCGAGTCCAAGGTTACAGAAGCCTTGCCATGAGCATGTTCCAATCAAACCCTAACCGTAACCAAAGCCCGAGCGCTCCTAGTGCTCTCCAAATGGGTTGTAATTGCAATGTGGTTTTCTAATGAATCATCTCTACAAAGAGCATTGATGCAACATGCTAACCTTGAAAATTTTGGTGTGTTGCATTACATCTGGCCTAACATTAACCTCTGGAAATTATGCTAGATTCCACCTTTTGTTTGTTTCCTAAGTATATCACTAAATTAACTTCTAATACATAATGCCAGCACATGTTACTATTGAGTTGTGTGTCACTCTTAGTAGGTTGTTTTTTTTCACACAAGAGAATACATGATGAATGAAAAACATGGGTAAATAAGTATATTGTTATCTTTTCATCGAAAATTAATCTTCTTAATAAAATCATATATTTTAATTGAAAATTGAATGTCACAATTTCAATTATACTATTGACATAGCATGTTAACCTTGCAAAATTTTATATGTTGCATTACATGTCACTTCCAAAAGGATTTTAGGTTCCACATTTTGTTTGTTTTTAAGTTTATCACTTAATGTGCTTCGAATGCATAATGTTGACACATGTCACTTTTGAGTTGTCTATGTGATTATAATTATGAGTAGATTGTTTTGTTCCACCTCAATTATCAAAGAACATGATCAACTAAAAGCGTAGGTAAATGAATCTATTGTTATCTTATAATTGGAAATTAAACTGCTTAATAAAAACATATCTTTTAAAATTGAAAACTAAATTAAGTAATTTTTTAATAAAACTTCATTATTGAAAGGTTATTTTTTTACTAAAACGTTGTATAGCAAACAAGATAAAAATTCAAATTGTCAAAAATATTTAGTTGGAAGGGCATATCTGAAATGAAATTCCAATAGTGGATGTGGGATCAAGAAGCAAAGTCTAACATCTCCTGTCCTTTTCTTTTCTTTTGTTGTGTAGACCAACCAATGAGATAACTAGCATTTGCAAAGGAACATAGAGAGGATAAACATATGGAAAGTGAAAAGTAAGGTTAAGATAGTAAGAATTTGTTTTATATTAATATTATAAAAAATATATATTTCATGCAAACAACAATACATTTCAAAATAGGGAAGCACAATTACTAAAAAAATGGAGAATACCAAAAACTGCTTGTTGGGATCTAAGACAACAAGATCATTCTCCAAAATGGGCATCAGTCTAACATAAGAAGTGAGAAATGTTGAATTCACTAAAGCAAACAACACAATTTAATGTAATACATGGAGAAACAACAAAGATTTTGTGCAACATAGAAAATGGTGAATTCACTCAAGAAAACAACACAATTTAATGTAATACATGGAGATACAACAAAGATTTTATGCAACATAGTTCTGAATTTTATTGGTAACTAAGTTAAGGTTTGTTACAAGAACCAAATGGGAGGGGCCAAAACCTCATCAAGAAATATATAAAAATCCATCTGCGGCTCAACACATCCCATGAGCACCAAGTGGTGGGAAGCCTCCCCCTTTCGAAATCATTCAGTTAAGAGGATTAGTTGCAGGAAATGGTGCATGAGATACATTTAGATGTCCATAAGTGTTATCAAAAAACACTATATTTATGTCTAGGTTAGTCCTTGCATTTTTACAAAGATGATGTTCCCAATTGACTTTGGTTATCCAAACAAACATTGTTAACTAAATGGGAAGTATACACATCATGAAATAACCCCCATTTTCCTTACAAAAAACACTAAAAAAAATAGAAATAACTCAAAACAAATACATATCGAAGTCGTCTTAAACAAGGTAGTTAAAGGTATAAATATTACAATTGTCTATGAATTTGTTGTTGCTGACAGGAAGCTTTTGCAAGCACTGAATCACAATACTCATGATATTTCCTGTTAAATCTATGTAATCTGCTAACACCACAATGCCCCTCACCACAAAATTGTATATCAAAAACCTTGATCCCAAGTTCCCTTAGCTAATAATTACTGTCCAAAATGGCTATAAAACCCCAACCATAGTGTTAGGATTATTAATCCTCCCTTGTCCAAATTTGGTCATATGTCTAAATCGGGAGTCATGTCTAAATCAGGAGTCCATCCAGTCTATTTATAGTCATTAGCACCATTGGTTAAACTTGACTTAATTGGGGCACATGTTTCAGTTACCAAAGTGTGGGGAACACTAATTGAGGCTCACTGCCACTTATTGCACTTGATTGCATAAGTTTAGGAGTCTCCTAGATCAATCCCTACAATTTAGGAAGCAACTGGGAGTGCCGAAACCAACCAAGGTCAGTTCACCTTAGTTAATGACTAGTAAAGCCAAGTTAGGAGTCAGTTACATTCAGTTCTAGCCTTCTACATTCAGTTAAATAATGGTTTAATTAATTGCACACATGTGGGGCGCTTTTCTCACCTACCACAGTCAGTTAACCATTATTTAATATTAAATGTAACACTTGGTTGTGTTTTAGAACTCCAGGGATGATTTAGACAAGTACAGTTAACTACTGGGTCCTCCAATTGTGATTTAGACAAGTCTTGGTTACCTACAGTCAAGTAGAGTCATCAATTCGAACTTCCTCACGTGGATTCGAATTGCTTGTGGCTATTAAAGCCATTTTACATTATTGTAATTATTATCTGAATTACTTTTTGATTAATGAAAGCATTCACAGCTGCAAGCCTTTTGCACTGTTTCATTCTTCAATTGCTGAGTAAATTGTGAGATCTTCTTTATGAGTTTTGTTTTTGTCTACAGATCTATATGCTCAAATTTACATGGTATCAGAGCCTCCGTGGACAAGACTCCTCTCCTCCTCAGATCTCCAGCCGGATCATTTTGTTTGTTTGATTGTGTGACAGGTTATCAGATTTTTTTTTCAGCATTAGCTACAAGCAGCCTCTACTCTCATACAGGAGCATTGCATTCGCTACAGCAAGCCTCTACTTCTCATACAGGAGCATTGCATTCGCTACAGCAGCTCAGTATTTCTCTTTACATTCAAAATGGCTCATCCAATGGAGCGCCTCACTCCCTTCAACTATCACCAGTGGAAAGATGACATGAAAATATTGCTCCGCACCAAGCATCTCTTCAGACTCATTGAAGAAACAGAAGAAGAGCCAGAATCAGATAAAGACAAAGCTAAGTACATGAACAGGCTTGATGAATCCATTGGACTCATGCTCTCCTCAGTCTCTGAAGATCTTCGATATCACATCCTATATTTGGACACTCCCAGGAAGGTTTGGGACAAGCTTGCTTCCTTGTTTGATAAGCATGATGAGATGAGGATCCATCAGCTAGAAAATGATCTGATTACTCTCAATCCATCAGATTTCGAATCTCTAAATGAATTCTTCTCAAAGTTCAAAAACCTGATATATCAGTTGAAGCAATGCAAAGTAAAGAAGGAAGAAGATCAGCTCATTCTTGCTATTCTCACAAAGCTAAATTCAGACTACTCAGTCTTTGTATCCACCTTCCAAACAGTAAGGCTCACTACTCCAAATTGGAAGATGCCCACTCTTGATGCTTTCATTCAATCTCTTATTTCTGAAAATGATAAATTGATCCAAATGGGGATCATTCGATATCCCAAAAATCTAGCTCTTATTGCAAAAGGAGATAAGGTAGCGAATGATAGAGGGAAGCAAAGAGATGAGTCTGAACAATCAAAAGAACCTGTAGGTTCGAAGAGAAGCAAGAAGAATGGCAAAGGCAAGGTTCTCTACCCTTACTGTGGAAGGGGCTTCCATTCAAAAAGCTCTTGTATGAGAAGACAACTTGATGAAATGGCTCTTCTTTTGAAAAGGCACAACATTTCTGTACCTACTAGAGCAAGGAAGGAAGACTCTGAAGAAGAACAAGAAGAAGAATACCCAAGGAAAGGACATGCACTGAAAGCTTGCTGCACATCAACACCTGCCTTCCTCATTGATTCTGGAGCTTCCAACCATATGGCTGCATCCATAGAATCATTCTCTTCTTTTCAGTCTTTTGATGGTCCTAGTATTCAGATGGGTAATAACAGTAAAGTACAAACCAAAGGGAAGGGCTCTATCCAACTTGAACATGGAAGGTTCAAAGATGTGCTGTTTGTTCCCTCACTAGCTTCAAACCTATTATCTATCTATCAGATGACCCATACTGGATCTCCAAAGCAAGTGATCTTTGGTCCTGACTCAGTGGAGATCATAGATATATCTAATGGGAGCATCATAGCAAAGGGTATTGCGAATCATGCTTCAAGAGCATATGAGTTCTCACATTTCATGCCTCCTTCAGAACCCGTGCATTCTCAGCAACCACCAGCAAGGAAAGGTAAAAACATTGCATCTACTTCTTTTACAGCTTCTACTAGTATTGCAAATCCATCTATATCAGTTTATGACATTAAGATTCAGGGTGACTCAGATCTAGATTCAGTCCCTACTTCCAAACTGGAAGCTAGGAAGATGATTGGAAACTCACCTGACACTCAGAAAGGAAAGACTCTTGCGCTATGTCACACTATTTTGCCTCCTTCAGAGAGATGCAATAGACTTCCTGTAAGATGCAATATGGCAAGGGCTCAGCCTTCCTACATTCAGAAGAATGGATATGATCATACACCTC
>LPNX010055123.1:15006-51829 GCA_001517045.1 Pseudotsuga menziesii
GAACTCTAGTGATGATTTAGACAAGTACAGTTAACTACTGGGTCCTCCAATTGTGATTTAGACAAGTCTTGGTTACCTACAGTCAAGTAGAGTCATCAATTCGAACTTCCTCATGTGGATTCGAATTGCTTGTGGCTATTAAAGCCATTTTACATTATTGTAATTATTATCTGAATTACTTTTTGATTAATGAAAGCATTCACAGTTGCAATCCTTTTGCACTGTTTCATTCTTCAATTGCTGAGTAAATTGTGAGATATTCTTTGTGAGTTTTGTTTTTGTCTACAGATCTATATGCTCAAATTTACACATAGAAGAAAAACTAAGAGAACCATGGGGATTTAATATTTAAGAGTTTCAACTTTCTGTGAATATTCCCACCTTTCTGTCGATCCATCACCTTCCAACATCCTAACCACTTCAGAGATATTTGGGCAATGACTAGGGTTAAACTGAGTGCATAACAACATTACTTGCACCATCTCCTCAAGTTCAACTATGCCATAATTGGTTTTAATATCCTTGTCTGTCATGATGTGAAGCATATTCTCTAGATGTAATCTTTTAACCTACCACACAATTAACACAAGACAACCATGCAATTCAAGAGTTTATTCTTCATTATAAGTCATTTTACTTGGTATTCATCGTATCATTCAGAACTCGATTATAATTACCCAGTCAAGCATCACTCCTTTCTGGTTTGATTCCCGACCAAAATTGAAATCCTTTTGTTCAGTTATGAGTTCCAGAAATAATATGAAATACACCAGTCTTCTTAGAGGACTAGTTTGTTGAGAGGTACTCAAGGTCAATGTGCCCAACAGTACCCTTAACAGTTGTAGTCACATGTGAATCCACGTGATCCAAAAGTTTCACTAATCCAAAGTCACCCATAACAGCATCAAAATATTTATCCAACAAGATGTTGGTTGCTTTTACATCATGGTGAATTATCTTGGGATCACACTGGTCATGTAGGTATAAAAGTCCCCTAGCCACTTCCAGGGATATCCTCTTCCTTGTAGCCCAATCTAATGCAGGTTTTCCATGAATGGTAAATGCAATTTTATAAGATTCAAATAGTTTGTTTTATTTGAGACTCAATTATTTCCTTAATGTAATACAGATCAAAATAAAACAAAAATTATATGCAAAAGTCATATAGTTTGGAAAGTAGGAAACACCCAATCCAATGTAAGCTTTACATGAATGGTATCTACAAGTTTACTTAAGACCCAATAATGTCGTTTCTATAATACAAACCAATTTAGACAAACTTATATGCAAAATCTATATAGTTTAGATAGTAGACAACTTGTCTCTTACTTTCTCTACCCTAATATTTGCATAAACATGCCCTAAGGGAAAAAGAAATAATTACCCCTTAGACGAGATGCAACAATTTCATTCAGCATGTATGTATAAACCAATAGTCTTTGTGTGGATGTCATGCAAAATCCAAAACTTTAGCATGGGGAATCATAAGTGTCTTCTTGAAAAGCAAGCATTCTTCTAGCTGAATAACAAAAATTAGAATCACAAAAAAAACCATACCTGAATGTTTTCTTTGTAATAGGGGCATCCATAATAGACATGTGCTTCATGACCTTCAAAAGTATACAACCTTGAACCAGTAACAACATCACATACATGTTGCACAATCAACTATATCAACTTGAAATGTTGAAGCTCTACAATGTTGTAAAAATATAGAGTTTCATATGTTAAACGTTTATAGTTTTGTCATCAGCACAGGTAACAATACACAAACTGCTTGTTGGTATTGTAGAAAGCAAGATCATTCTCCAAAATGGGAAACTGAGTGACACAATTTCGGCAACTGATCCAATAACCATGAGATATCAAACCATATTTCAGATACAATAGACATACCCCATAACCAAATTGCATTAGTATTAGGGTGCATGATTCTCCAAGTGAGAAATAGTGCTAGAACACCCATTCGCAAGAAGATGAGCAACCTACAATAGTAATATTTCCACAATGCTAGAACACCCACACACCCACACATCACGAAATTTCCCCAATTTCCTTATAAAAAACACGGAAAAACTACAGAAATAACTCAAAACAAATACATATCGAAGCCATCTTGAACATGGTAGTAGAAGGTATAATTATTACAGTTGTTTGTGAATTTGTTGTTGCTGGAGGGAAGATTTTGCAAGCACTAAATCACGATACTCATGATATTTCCTATTAAATTTGTGTATTATGCAAACACCAAAATGCCCCTCACCACAAAATCACTGTTCAAAATGGCTATAAAACCCCAACCATAGAAGAAAAACTAAGAGAACCACATGGATTTAATCAATGATATAGATGAAAACCTACCATATAGTTCATGTTCTACCATCATATAGATTGTGGAATGAACTTCTTGTCTTTGGTCAGTAGCCTCTTCAATGAATGACGTTAATACTTTGAAGGGGACAAGCTATAGGTTTAAGATATAGTCATCTTTGATGCTTCAATAAAACTGATTTAATTCACTACAACAAATCTTGGAATTAGAGTACATTTTTAGTGTGATTTTTTTTACTTTGAGTGGTCAAACTAGATGCTAAATGGGACGCATCATGGGCAAAACTTAAAGCTTCTCAAAAAAAATCTTTTTTTGTGTCCTAGATAGCATCCTTTATGACCTCCAAAATAGCGTCTATTTTTTTGCTTCCAAAATAACGTCCAACTTTGCTTCCTAAACAAAGTCAAGGTTTGCTTCCTAAACAACATCATATTTTGCTTCCTAGAGAGTGTCTGCTTTTGCTTCCTAAATGGAATCCCTATTAGCACCATATTTGCATCCATTTGTGCTACCACTTTAGCATCCCATTTTGCACCATGTTTTACTTCCAAATATGTGCCAATTTTCGCATCCAAATTTGCTCCGAAAATTAGCCACCAAAACTATCACTTTGGTCATTTATATGTGAATTTTGGTCTTTTTGTTTTCTCATTTATCTTTCATTTTTTGGTCACTAATTTAGTTGTTTTTAGTCATTTTATACGCAAGTTTTAGTCATTTTATTTGGTCACTATCTCTCATTTTCTGTCACTAATTTAGTCATTTTTAACCAATATTGCAATATCATTAGGGCACGGAGGAACCGAACCACGAACCTTTTGATTGTAAGGAATACGCTCCTCCCTTGAGCTAGCACCCTTTAAGAATTTGAGAACCTAACTTATAGAGTGCTCTATAATAGTAAAAAATACCAATACATGCCTTTGAGTATCTAATCACTGGAAAAGGAGGATAGATTGTATAAGTTCATAAGATATGATCAAGCAAGTAATGAAAACCATGCACATAGATATGGATTCAAACATGTCACCAATAGGAATTGAATTTGGGCACTATCCCCACCAAAATATTTTCCAATCTACAAGCTGGCTTTGAAGTGAAAATCTGTAGATTGATGTGTTAGCATCCTCACTCACTATACATTAACATCACCGGTCATTTCAGTGTCATGTCCTGTGTGCCTTCTTTGGCTTGTGGTTGTTATCTACTTGATGACTACAATAATTATAATTATACATATTTTAGTATCATATCCCTGTATTGGGATACCATACCACACTATTAATCTTCTCCTTCCTCCTATGATTTGTTCCCATTGCTATAGATGAACAATATATAAAGTCACAACACATGTCTCTAGTGAAGTTAGGATATAAAGTCAACACATATTCCTAGTGAATTTAGGATGGAAAAATCATTTAGGACCAACTACAACATAAAACAACATGTCAAGAACATGTTTTGGATAGTTAAAGGAAGAGGATAAAGTATCGTCCCTAGATATATGAAACAAAGTCCAAAATAGAATGAAATATACATTGGAAACATATACACCATGCATAATGAACAATAATGAGAGGAAAATGTGTGTCAGCCAACCTATTCCTTCATGAACAAACAAGTTTGGTCAAATGATATCTTTATAGTTAACAAGGAAAATGTCACCAATATAGAGATTATTCATGGGAACATAGACACAGTAGAGTTCTTCATCTCCACTCTCAACCTGCATATGACAAATGGAGAAAAATAAGAACCACCTTCAATACAAATTGAAATAATAGTTAAATTATAATCATTGCAAAATACACTGCATGTTTACAAATAAAAATGCAGTTTTATTGCATCTTATGATGTCAATAGTCATCTACAAATAGATATCAATTTGCAAATATCCAATAGACATTTCCATCTATCACTCAATTTCAGTATCTCTGTAGAATACTTGGCATTAAGTCAAATTCAAGGATATCTAGACTCTATAACATAAACAAGTACTTGAATGACAAGTGATGATGTGATAAAACAAAATGCATATTCCCCTACATGTGAATTACGAATAATTGCAACCTCTTTGAAGGCCCTTATGTTTTGGTCTGCAAAGAATAATCTACGAGTAATATTTAAAATAATTTTCTAACAAAATAAAAAATGACCACCTTATCCACTATCAAAACTTCGACTCTTCAATTAGTATTGCATGTATGACGTATCCACAAAATAATAACTTAACTTTTGTTGAATTTGACTAATTTATATCTCAATGAATGGAAAGCTAGAAAACCCTTATATTTCAATATATGAAAAAGCTTTAGAAATTAAATCAGATATATATTTTAAAACGTCAAATAGGAATGAGAAAATAAGAGGACCGCGTTTTGGAGCCATGAATGCATACATCTCTTGAAATATGACTACAAATTTGAGAAAAACAACGAGTCTTTCCCTAAGTGTTAGTGAGGTGACCTTTTCCATACTTGATACTTGAATATACAATAAAACCCGTTCTAAAAGCAATGCTTCTAAAAGTAATTGTCCTAAAATCAATGCAAAATACCATATCACGCTTACAATGATAAAATTCAAAACAAAAACTTCCATGTGTACCTCTTGAAAGGGAGTTATATAGTCTAACAAGCCAATAATATTTTTTTTAAATCAAACGTATGATGTCTAATCTCAGTAATACTTGGAGAAATGGAAGCACTATTTGCTTTGAGGATGAGTAGATATGTTTTATGAGAGGCATTTTCTTTAGGATGAGTATATATTTCCTTTGTTGTTGCTTCCTTGGTGGATCCTCTACATGGACAAGTAGATTGATGAAAATATAGGGATATGTATCTCACCCACCTAATTCCGAAACAATGTGAAAAGCTTCCCTGGAAAATCCTAGTCCCTTGCATTAAGTATTAGTTACCAGATACAGTTTGTATAAAATGGGGAAAGGTGCCCCTAGCTTCCCATTTGTCAAAAGGAAATGGATTGGTGTTTTCCCCCTTTACTCCCATTTAAGTTGATTTGCAGCCCTGCTAGGATCCCTGTTTTGAAAATCGGTCAACTCGGACTCAAACTCGGTCAAGTTGACAAAGATGACCTTCAACTGAGCCAAGCTAGCTTGCATATCAGATCAGGTGACCAGTTCGGTACCGAACCAATTAACTCAAGTGAACTTGGTTGAATCCTGACTCAAACCGACCAAGTTTCCTATGTCAACGTGTGTGAGTTCATGGACTAAAATAAACACTTAATTTTTTTAATATTTATGAATCTAACCCTAACCCTAAATGTTAATACTAAATATAATCTAATCCTCTCGGTCAAGTTGACCAAGTTGACCTTGCACCAAGCGAAGTCATCCTGCATATCGGATCAGGTGGCTAGTTCAATACCGAGCCAGTCAACTCAACTAGAACTGGTCAAATCCTGACCTGAACCGGACAAGTTTTCTATGTCAACACATGTGATTTCGTGGACTCAAAAAAACTCTTAATTTTGTTTTCTTTTATATTTCTTAATCCAACCCTAATACTAAATAAAATCTAAGCTTCTTTGTATTGTAATTTGTAGCATCTAATAATACTAAATTCTTCAAGTACATGGAAAAATGTATTCAAACTTCAATGAAGAGATGTTGCAAAAATCATGCACACACCATACTACTGGTATAGGTTCACACAAATTATATACTACTACTTTGGATAAAAACACCCTTTCACTATTACTTATTACTTATTTGATTCTAATAACTTGGCATTCCTTTTATAGGTATTAATTAAAACATAGTGGCTCTCTACATATACAGGGTTACTATGGTTAGAAAGCACTACAAACATGTTAAAACTAGATGAAAAATACAAGCATGTAAAAATGATGAAAAATACACTACAAGTGATAGTGGACGCTAAAAAGGAAGCTAAAAGAGACACTAATCACAGGGTTTTGTTGTAGTGATTAGTTGCTTATCCAAGTAAAAATAGAAGTGGATCTATTTGTTCATCTGTGAAAATATGTAGAGAACATGAAATAAAACAAAATATGGTAAAATTTATATGTAAGATTTGTACAGAGCATAAAAGAACAAGGATAATGCATGACAATGTAAAAATTCACATGTATGAATTGAAAGGAATCAAGGCTTACATGTTTGAATTTTGAGTTAGGAAGTTTATGGAAATTCCAATTGTTCTTGCGTCTGCAAAATGCAAGGTCTATTAAATGATGGCACAACAAAAGCATGAACATATTAATGAGATTAGCACATTTAAATAAGTTCCTTACCATGGTTCACGTGTTAGAGTTAATAGAGTATGATTTCCAACTTGTAACAAATCTCCAAGAGCATCCTTTCATTCGACCCCTTGGACATAAACTTAAATACGTAACAATGACTCTATGATGCACTTTCTACTTTTGGTTAATTCCCGTAAGACCAAACAAATATTGCTTTAAAGCATGATTGAGAAAATCTTGAATTGTTTTAAAGCAATCAGAAGTTCAATTTTTTTGACAGTTAGATATTGGTTTTGTTTTTTATTCTTAGGTGATATGTTTAAAAAGGATTTTAAGTAGATAAATAAAAAAATTGTTTTACAAGAATAGTAATGGAACCAGAAAAGTACAATAGAAATGTGTAGATCTGACAAAGTAAAAGATAATTTTCATCTCTTTCAACTTTGTGACTTTCAAATACAAATATGATAACTTACTTGGTGAATTGGGACCTTCCTTATATTCAGAAAGTAAGTTTTCACAACAGTCTATGCCTCTTAGGAAAAATAACAAATGAAGCAAAAGTGACCCTTAAACGAGGGTCTGTACATACATGAGAGAGAGAGATAGGAAAAGATCCAAGGTAGGTTTACACATGTAGAGCAATAGGTACATCAACCAAGAGGCAAGAGGAACATTTTAACCAAGATAGTAAAAGGGAGAAATACATATTACAACATTTTTATTTAAACAAGGGCACGCTCAAAACATAATAACAATACAAGTGCCAGGCAGATCGAGCATTACAAAATGCAGTAGTAATGACTTTAAGGTAATAGTAGATATCAAAGCAGTACCATGAGGAAATGGGAAAACCACACCGATTTTACCAAATAAGGCTGCATCAAAATCCAGATAATAAGACACCAGCCAAAACATGTAATAGATCTGTCAAGAACCCATTTTTCAGGATATCAATCATGAATCCTGTAAGATGGAAAATCACATAGGCTATAAATGTAGATGTGCATAGGAAAAACTGTAAAGAAACAAAAGGGAAAACCACACTCACTTTACCAAACTAGGCTCCATTAAAACCAAGTTAACAAAACATTTGTAAAAGCACACAAAGCATCTATCAAAAAACCATTCATTGGCTTATCAAGACTAAAGCTTGTAAGACTTTAAGGGTTGATCTTACGAATGGAAAAAACACGCTAATAGAACCCTTGTCAAAACACGCTAACAGAACCTTTTCCAAAACACACTAGAAACCTTTCCAATTGCATGAACACGCGCATGACTGACCCTTAAGCAACAAATGGAGGTAATAAGAAGACATCAAAAACCCAGTTAACAAAACCCATATCAAAACACTCAATACACCTATCCAACTGACTAAACACGCATAGGACAGACCCTCAAGCAACGAATGGAGGTAATAATCCTGCATTGAAACCCAGTTAACAGCAACCCCTGTCAAACCACGCAAGACAACTATCCAACTGCCTGAACACGTGCAGGATGACTTCACAACAGTTAAGAACAATAGTAAGTTATTTTCACAATACAATAATAGTCTACTTGTTGTACGTGTTAGAACAACAACAAGATTCAACTTTGAACGGGGATGGGTAGGAATAGTGTCATGTCCCCACCCTTCTACCGGCCCCATGAACATAAAATAAAATGCATTGGAAATGAAACACACACATATGCATAATTCGTCTAAACATACAGCGGAAGCAACACATTCATCCAATACATTCAAGATGTTCATCATCTCATTTAAGCAATAAATACAATTGCAAAGACATAATGGACAAGAGATACTTATCTTTAATAGAAGCTTGTCCCACAACTAGCTACTTCACTGCAACGTTCCACCCAACCATAGGCCAGTGTGCTCATCAATCCCTCAGCAACAATGCCACCCTCGAGCTGGGCATGATTCCACAAGGAATAAGGGGAAAATAGTAGGCTCCCATGTAGCCAAGGATACACAACTCGGCCAAGCCAACACAGTTGGGTTTATCAGGCTAACATGAGCTGGAAACGCTGGCTTCTAAGCTAGTGGGCTCACTAAAGATATAAGCACACCTGCATTAGAACTAGCCTGACTTCTAATACATCCACACACACCCAACACAAGGAATCATTCCCTTCTATGCTGCACAGTCCCTCGGGCCATGAATTCCCTTCCAGTGCTATTCAGGGTGTGTAGAGAAGAAAGCCAACCCTCTAGCTCTATCTGTGAGGCTCCTGCACACACTAGTTTTATCAAGCACACTCACACTCCATTCCAATCCCGAACAATCCAAAGAACAACAACCAAAGACTACACAACAATTCACAGCTCTGGAGTTTGAAGGGGAACACACCACAGAGGCCAAATCGGGTATGGAAATTGATTAGAACAACTCATACTAATCGACACAAATTCTAGAGTTGTTTATGGCCCTAACATGGCTAAAATGACTCACAACACCCAAAATTCATGGAGAAATCAACAACGATTTTCCCAACTGGCATAGAATAATGAGAACGGCCCCAACGTGAAGGAAAATCACCACACAGACCCAAATCACGAAAGGGAAAATGCAGAACACCAATATCTACCTGAGGCCACGCTTCTCATGCATGAGGAAGACAAAAACAACTGCGTGAGAGTGAAAAATGCACCAGCAGCTCCAAAAACGTGAGGAAAACCAACCCAATCCCTGGCATTACAAAAACAACCTCCCATCCACGGGAAAATGAAGCCAACAACCAAAAACGTGGAATGAAAACCCACACAGGAAGTTCTGGATGCCTGAGAGAGCTCACATGAAGGAAAAATGGTGGAGAAAACATGAAAACATGAAAGCATGGCAGAATGGCATATGTTTTTGGGTTTTTACTTGCCCAAGGAGTCAAAAAAAATTTCCTAAAGACTGATGGCTTCTCCAATTCGAATTTGGGTTGTCATACCTTGCCCTTCCCATGCAATAACTAACTCAACCAACTTCTGGCAGTAATAAATGATTGGGTGAATAAGACAAGAAAGGTAGTTGACAGTTTTGGTGGGTTCCCCCTTTGACATTTGGATTTTCCCCATTGGCCCCAAAGGTTTGAATATTCCCCCCCCCTATCCTTAGGAAATCATGCCCCTTCTCATTATTGTTGCATTGACATAGCTGGTTGTGGGTTTTCAATTCATTGCATATTTACATGATGATTTAAAATCATAACGTGCTTGGCTAGCACAAAATACCATCGGCACTGATTTAATAGCCGGAACATAAAACGATAATCCATGGTGGGGATTTTTTCCTATAGCTCTACACCATGATTAATTACAATATATATATCATATACATTTAATGCAAACAGGGTCAAAACCGAGGTGTTACAAATAGTAGATCATAGAAGAAGAGGGCACGGTAGGGTTAAGACAAAAAGGTAGGGTAATGCAATGAAGGTGGGTGTTAGCACATACGACCAACAAATAAGGGTTAGCAGAAGAGAAAGGATAAGCACAATAAATCAAGGATTGATAAATGCTTATCACATTGCAAAATGAAGGATGTACCAAGAAGGTGGGGATATAATCCATTTTATCTCTCTCTGTGAAATGTACAAGTGTTTAATACAAGTCTAATTGAAAATTATATCATCTCCATATAAGGAAGGTCAAAAGTACATGCTGGGAACAAGTGTTTTAATATTCATAGTATCAACTGTCACAACTACTATTGTTTTTTGCTAAAAGCATATAAATGGATTTGCATTGATAAAACCAAAACAAATATATATGCAAAGTTTAGAAATTTCTTCAAATAGGAAAAAACATGTGAGAATAGTATAAGTTTTCCAATGTAAAGAAGGTTATGAGTTGAAGAGATGATTCAATATGCATGGTTATAAAATTTATTAAAGCACATGAGACAAATTATTTATAGCCATGAACCAACATACACATTTCACAATTACAAAGTCAAAGAAACAGTTGAAGATAACAATAGAAGCAAGCATGTATTTTTTTATACAAGCACACAAGAGAAGCCATTTATAGCTATAAACCATTAAAGACATTTGATTATTGCAAAGGGAAGTAAAAAACTGAACATGGAAAGACAAATGAGCTATCAACCATTAACCACATTTGATTATTGCAAATAGAAATAAACAATTGAACATGGAAAGAGAACTCACCATGATTTCTTTTTAGCTATGAACTTTCAAGAATGTTAAATATATCTACAAAAACATATTCCATAATAAGAAATAAAAGCATATAGAGTTAGAAGGTCATCGTTTTTTTAACACATTGTGAAAGCAAATGACAGTAAAAGAAACAAGTTGTGACAACATTTTAAAAAGCACATTTTGAAGTTGAAGAAACAATAAACATATGTAACAGATAATTGCTTAAAATTATACAACAAGAAAAGTGAAAGTGCAACAAAACAAAGCTGAACTAACAAGTTCATAATAAGTACATAAAGAGTTCAAATAAGTTGTAAAGGGATCTCAATAGGGGAGATGGCATATAAAAATTGGAAGGGTATAAGTTGCTAGAAAAAAAGATGCCAAAACAAAGTAGGTAAATGTCTAGAATACTAAAATGTACAAGTAAAGTACAAATATATATACATGCCGAGCGATGGCAGCAACAACACCAAGTACAAGAGAGTGAAGGACCAAGATGTGGATGTCGTAGCACCAAATCTTGTTGTATATACCTATCTTTATCTCTTTCATGTATATGCATACAACATTGAAGAAGTTGTTTCAATATAGACATCAACTTTGTGGTTAGGAATGTAATATCCCTGCTAACCCCTACCTTGTTATATGTAAAAATACAATGATGTGAATCGAAAATAGGAATATAAATGTAGACCTGGGAGACAAAAGTGCACAATAACAAAAACAACTTGGGTAAAGGAATCCACTAAAAGAAGTGTTTCATGGCTAGAGAAGCCTTAGGAAGTTAAGAGTTGGAGACAGGATGATATTTTGATTCCTAAGAATTCAAAGAGAACACAACTACAAATGATTAACCTATGAGAGTGTGTATAAGTGAGTATCACTTATAGAAGTGAATACGTATCACTAGTTTAACAACTTAAATAAGCACTTAAGACACATAAGTGATCATAGTAAGTGAGAAATAATACATATACTAAAGATGTGAATACATTCTACTTAACGAAATGATGGAACTAAGTTAATTATTTTGTCTCCTTTGGAAAGGTAACTTGCATTGAAGGAAGTTAACACCCATTTTAGAAAGCTTAATAATATTTAGCCTTTTAGAAAAGTCATATATATATATATATATNCACCATTACTAATGTTGTGAGTTATCAATAGTACTATTACCAAGAAAAGGCTAACGATTAAGATTCCTCCATAAGTAAATTTTCTTTTGAGAAAGGAAGATCAATGAATAATTTTGGTAGGAGTTTTATCAATTGAGCATTATAGATAGATATCTTTACTTAATAAAAAGATGTGCTACTGCTAACCTTTCTTTAGAAGAACAACTGTGGAAATAAAGGAAATTTTTTTTAACATATATATGCAAAAGATGATTAAGTTAGGATTCAATAAAAGGAAAGAAAGAACATAACTGCATTAAAGATTTCAATTGAGAGATAGATTCGACATCCCTGTCCAAAGAAAGAGACGGTGTACCCAGGTTAACCTTTATTGTTGAGGTTTCTTTTTATGAATGGTGTTCATAATATATTATGTACTTAATTATTTGAATATGGTATGGTGGATTAAGTATAAAAGATTGTTATTATTATTGTCTTTAAATAAAAGAGGGGTTGATGTCCACATACCCTTATTTCTTTTATACAATTATTTTAGTGTTGCTTAACGACCTCCAAGAACAAATCCTATTAACCTATTCCATCTCGGCAGTTATTTAAATGTTTATTTAACTTTACATACTATAGAGGAATGACCAAATCACCATCGTAGATTATTTCCATTCATTACAGTGAAGGTGTTATTAAGGGGGGTAATTTTCCTCCGGCTTTCGTCGTCTATCGACGGCCTATGAGGAGCCGCCCCCTGTCCATTGCTTAAATGTTGAGGATTCAATTTTTGATTATTTTAAAATAAAGATTTTATAAATATAGTCGGTCAGACAAGTATCCAGGACACATTTACGTGTCCTTTTCGACGACCTTTCCAACGTTTAATCTTCTAGTTGTTGCTTTTCTTATATTTTGACAGCCAAAGTATTCAAACAAACATAAAATAACTTATGTCAGATCTCTATTGTTGCTACAATTTGGAAATTATTGGGTTAGGTTTGATTTCCTTTCTAATCTAGGGATTTTATAATAATAAAACTAAAAGAAAAAAATCCATAAGATTTTGCAGTCCAGGGGCTAGGTGTATGTGATTCAATATCAGTTCAATTTTGAAGTTTAGAATGTGTTGATTTTACGTTAAATAGCTCAAAAACTCATGAAATTGTACCCATGGAGTCTATTTTCCTAATGGGTAGGCTATTCCATCATTTTGCAGAGCTTAGCACAACACCATAAATATGCTTTCTTTGAGGTGATTTGTAGTTTTCTTATCAATTTTGTGTAGTTACATCAATTCATTCATAATGTGGGTTTATTAGCATTCATTCTCCATGAACATAGTATATAATTACATATATTTATTTTCAACATATTTATAGGTTTGAAGTAGATCTGTTAAAGAAATTCACCGTGAGTTTCCCTCTTGAGCAATCTCATTATCCTGACTCTCCTAAGAAATCTCATTATCCTGACTCTCCTGATATTTGTTTCCATTATCCTAACTCTCTATTCGCAGGGTTACACTCGCACCTCTATAACTGGTCCAGTTGTTGGTTCCATTATCAAAACCGAGATTTCGAAGAATCCCTCCATTGTAAAGCAGCACTGTAGGATAGGGTTCACACTGCAAAACAAAATAAAATTATCCATACACTTGTACAATCTGAAGGCTAAAATAAAAGCATTGAAAAAACTCAAAAAATGTATTTCAATACCTATGTATAGGCAGGTGCGTTTTAACAAGGTGCCTTTGTAATTTCAGAATCATACGTTAGACCCATATGGCTATCTTCCTTGTATATACCTTCAGGTTTACTTTCTCGATAGCATTGGGTTTCCTTTCTCCAGAGTTGAAAGAACAAGAAATATCTGGTTGAATACTTACAGAAGAATTTTGTGGCTCGAAAGAAAGGATTAGTGATACGAAGAAGACTATCTACCTTGATCTCTCACTTCTAAATTTGGAACGGTCCCCTTGTGTAATTTTTCTGAGGTTAGAAAAATCCCCTTGTGTAATTTTTCTGAGGATATCTGAAGTGTTGGGTTTATTAACGTAGTAGGTGCTACTCACAAAGTTGAGATTATTTCTCTGAGTTTCCAACATCAATAGCTCCTATCTAAGTATTTATGTTGTGTTCCCAATGACCTATTTGGGACACAATCTGAACCTCAACTATAGTTCTTCCCGAGGATATCTTCTTCAAGTAGATCTCCTTCATTGTTGTAGAGAAAGTTGTCGCTGCTTTCCCAAGTATAGAGAGGGTGTGAAGTGAACCATAGTTCGGATCTAAAGGACTAAAAATCTCAATGCCCTACACAAAACAATGGGAAATCTAGGTTTCTTTACCGGGTTGGACATTTTAATACAATGCATTAGAGAAAATAGCTCAAGTCAAAAGGAAAATCATATGTATCCATGTTTAATGCATCCAAGAGTGAAAGAAGTTTACCATTTGGATGGTGTGAATGTGCCTGAGCATAATTAACCATTTCCATGGCCATAGCATCAACTGAATTGTTCTTGTTGTTGTAAAACCTCCTTCTTCGCAGTGCAATTGGGAGTGGGACTAGGACTAGGTTATCCTCGTGTATGATCATCCCTATCTTAACTCATTAGTACCATCAATTCCCTATTTCAATTTTTCTACAAAATGTAGCAACCTTGTTTGAATGTTCTTTATTACTCTAAAAAAATTGCATGGTAAGCTAAGCATCCAAACTGAGCGGCAAGTAATTGGGCCATGCTGAGCATCAAAGTTAAATATGCACGAAGAGGATTATGAGCACTTGGGTGTAAAACAACAGCCCATCCAACAATTCATAATCCCACCACACAATCCAACTGTTCATAATCCCACCACAACAACATTAATGTGTTGTTGCCGAGTGTTTATTGAACACCGAGTGCCACGTAGCATGAACATGCAAACATTTATTTACACACACTTTTGGTTAACTACCAATTGGTTGAAACTTCCCATGTCCAGGAATGAGATTTTCAATGCAGTGCAGTTGGAAGTCCAGAAATCTCGGGGAGAGAAAAGACATAAACTCTATTTATTTTCACTCATTGGTTCCACCTTTTTCTTTTCCTTCTGACTCTCCCACAAACATCCCTTCATGCTTCCACGACTTTTCCCCTTCTTTTCTCATTTATTCAACACAAGCTAAGTAGGAGGGTTTTTTACGTTAAAGGCAGGATTAATGGGAATTTTGTTTTTCTAATAAAAAACATGTTACCTAGAGACCTGGCCAATGCTGCAGTTAATGTAAGGTTTACCCAATTCACAATGAATTCTATGTAATCTTTCAAAGATGAAGGAACTTGGTGTAAAGTCCAGGATTCCCAAGATATACCACAAGGGCATTTGGATTTGGATCTAAGCAAAGAAACGATTCTGGCTATAAAATTTGAGTTGGCTTAGATAGTACTATCTATTCTACAGCTAGAGAAAGGACACTGAAAGCATAATCGCAAATATGCAAATCAAGAGTTTCCAGATTTGAAGTCAGTCATGATAAATGTGTCAATTTATTGTCTACCAAGTTACTATAGACTAATATTGGGAGCATCAATATTAGAATTAACGTGCCCCCACATGTGAGACACATAAGTTGGAGAATGGGAGTCCTCTTGTTGCCTCCCAGCTCAAGCTACTCCATAAGATGAGGCAGCCGGACTAGACCCCAACAAAATTAATGCATTTTAAAACAACACGAGAAGAAACCAAGTTCTCTAAAGTTACCTAAAATTTGGAAATCTCCTATAACTATGTTCCTTGGATTTTTGGACTTTTTTGCTTTGTAAGATTTCGTTGGTATTAAAAGGATCAAGGCAAAAATATTGACTTATTCACCGAATGTTTTTGAATTTAAGAAATTAAGTCTTTTGGAGGAAAATTATTTTCACTGTGGTGATTTAGAAGTTTGATGTAAAGTATTTTCACTTACTTTCCTTGACTTGATTTCATCACATAAACTTATATTGTATACATACACAACTTTCTCTCATTTTTGAAACATATCGAAGTTCTCTTTATTTCCCTAGAATGGGCCATTTCATGCCATTTTTTGCATCTCGCAAGATTTTTAGCAACCAGTTGTGCCTTCTCCCCCACATTTATCACCAGCAAAGGAAACACTTCCCCTGATGAAACCACACACATCCACTACATCGCCTCTTCAGGTCCTAAGGGTATTAATTTGAGGATATTAGGTGAAACATCCATGACCACAAACTAATTGAAACACTTCAAAGATGAACGAAGCACTTGATATATGTTCCCTTACATTCCGAGGCAAATCAATTTTCAAGTCGGGGGTTCGAGTTCCATGGTGCACTTATGAGCATAAAAAGTAGACAATCTCACCATCCAATTCAATATCATATGCCCTAACCCTTGCTTGTTCCTCCAGTAGACCATGACTGTCGCGATCGATTTTCATCTCAATTTCTTCCCATATTCTTGAGGTTCTCGGTTCGAACTCACCTTCACTAGCCGAATAAAATTTTTCAGAAATGCCCAAATTTTCCCATACCTACTCTTATTCTTCTTCCCTTCTCGTTGCAGATATGTATTCAGATATCTCATCATCTCCCTTCTCCACCCTTCTCGTTGCAAAGATATATAGAGAAATTTAGGGCGGTCGCTCCCTTCTCATTGCAGAGAGATGGAGAGAGATTAAAGGTGGCAACCACTTGAATCCGCTGCTTAATCCCATGGTAAATGAGACTGGATCTCAGACAATATTCATTATGGCCCTCCATTGACGGCAACTCATGCTCACCTTCTAACATTGTTTCTACCTTCATAGATTCAAATTGTCTTTTCAACTAAACAATGTCCATGCCCTTCTATATCCACTAAACATATTATCTGCCATCTAATTATTAATTTTGAGTGCATGTGCGCTAAGTGATGGAGTGATAAAAGGCATGGTTTCCATGTGGATTTATCTGCATGCATGAGGATTGTCTACGATGCCAGCTATTAAATCCCTTAAATCCATACCTCATGATCTAACACATTAGAGGAAATCTAATGTGTTTATGTATATTTTAAATGACATTTTATGTTATACTATTTTTCTCTTAATTCTATTTCTAATGAAGCCTTCCACGATGATGTTAATGAAAGCTAAGTTGAATATGTTTAATTATTAAAAAAAATGTCACAACATTTTCTCATTTTGTGCTGCATTTACCATTTATCATGGAAGTGGCTCTAATATCTCATACTTTTTTGAATCTGCTTCTCGAAAATGTTAATTGATAGCCGTTTGACTTTGAGATTACAAAACCCCTCACTTTGTGTTGCATTTACCATTTAGCATGGAAGTGGTTCTAATATCTCATACTTCTTCGAATCTTCTTCTCGAAAATGTTAATTGATATCCATTTGACTTTGAGATTACATAACCCTTCTTAGGGCTCTTTTTGTAGAAGGGTGTCTTAAAAGTGTTTAAAGTGGACCCTTCATTCACATCACTTCAAATCCCCTGAAAGAGGAAAAGACTTTAAAAAGAAAAATAATCATACAATAAATGTCATTCTAAAGCCGCTAGTTATCACTCACAACCTTTAGTTGTGATTCAAGACACATTCACTGCACATCTCCTTGTCAGTGATCAACTTTCCAACTTTCACACTCTAGTAAATATCCCACAGAACTAGGGATTGGGCATTTGAATCAGCATATATCTCTAAGAAATGTTTTTCTATCATTTGAAAAATCCATGGAAGTTTTTCCTCTCCTCTCAACACTTGTAACTACATGTACTTTAATGCATTCATTACTCTATACCTAGGAATTATTCTCCTCTCCAAGCTGCATCCAAACAACGATGACTAGCGATGGATAAGTCAGAAAACCAGCCAATGTAAGCCCCACAAATTTGACCAAAAAATCTACTTGATGCTTCAATTTCTCCTCTGGAAGCACCAAAATGGACGGCGATCCCATCTATAACTTTGAAATTTGTTCTTCCGAAAAACCTAAACTACTTATTAGTATTTGCACTATAATTTCCACAGATTCACTAAACTTACTTTTAAAGCATGAACTTACATTCCTACATACACATAACTTTCATTCATTTTAGACATACCAAAGTTATTTTCGATGTTTCATTTCCCTACTTTGAATATATGCTAGTTATATGCTCACCTATATGAAAGAGGAACCCAACCCTTTACCATCCATTGAAATCTTTTGGTTACCATAAATACCTGTATCTTTATTTTTATAAAAGATCAGAACAATCACATTTAATATGATTGAATCTCTATGTCTCCACGTATCATATCAATGAACTTAAGAAACACCGCAGACCAAGAGATCCAATATTAATTGGAAAGAGAAAAAGAATCTATGTACCATAAACGTGAAAATTAATTGTAAAGAGAAAAAGAATCTATGTGCTATAAATGTGAAACGTGATTGTAGTATCCTTTATAGTATATTTGGTTAAAATAAAGAGAGAGCAATAGCTTGAAAAGGCCTTGCATTTCAAACATGACTTGGATAGATAAGGGCCACTTAAGTCATTGGTATGTTTTGGTATTGAGATTGAAGCTACTTCTTTGTTTATTTAAAATTTAACTCTCGATATTGCAGTGAATGTAAGGCCTTGTCTGTCAATGTTTCCAATATTTATTGTTGCATTTTGTAGGGTCATACCTTGTGCTTTATGAATTGTTAAACCCCATGCCATACAAAATGGTAGTTGCCTATGTGACCCTCTTGTTATGGGAGATATGGGAACATAGTTAGGATTAGAAGCATTCCATGGGGGTCCTTTGTAGTGAGGAATTCAATAACAACAAAGGATGGTAAGGTAAGGGGTTGATTGTTGGAGTTGTAGACAATGGCAATGACTTTGCCAAGTGATCTATTAACAAGGCCAACTGCAACCCATAAATTTGCAGTTAACATGACTTGTTGACCAATAGCAAGAAGTAACTTCAAGGGAAATTGTTCATCATCTATGGATTGATGTACATGGTGACTCCTTTGTTCTGCAAATCAATGTGCAATTGGTGTATTAAGGTGTTTTAACATGTGTTTGTAGTGAAATACAACATAGCTATTAGTGGTATACAAGTGGGTGGAATGTTCAAATGAACAGTTCTATGCATGTGAAAGGGATGAAGTTGTTCTTTTCATTAGGAGTGCCCAATCTTCAAGAGTTGGTGTTGCATTTGGAAAAAAATGGTTGACAACCTGACAAAAGTGTCGAATGTACGACAAAGAGCATTGCCAAGGGACACACCTGCATACATGGGGATGTCCTTTACAGGAGGCAATTGGACGAAGTCACCAAGAATGATAATGGAAAAACTACCAAACGAAATTGTACATTGTGAAGGGAAAGATTCACGTAAATGTGCATCAATTCAAGTTAACAATTTTGGGTCAATAAAGCTCATTTCATCAATGAGAATATATCAGATATGGAAGAGCTCTTCTTGAAGGTTTGAAAGCGATTGGCATTCAAGAGGGTGCATTTTAGCAATGTGTATTCAAAGACCATAATGTATTGTAAGTGCATGTATGTTAAAGGAAACGACACTAGTTGGAGCTAATAGATGCAACGAGGAGGGATTTTGTCCAGATGCATTTTGGAGTGCAAATTTCAAGCAAAAAATGAGATAAGATTTCCTAGTTCCTATATTACCTTGAATGACCATTTTGAGTGGGATGGGGTTTGTAGTGTTTCTAAAGTGGGAAAGTATAATATCAAAGGCTATGCGTTGTGTGGGAGAGAAGGAACCAGGTGAATTGGAAAGTGAAGAGGTGTCTTCGTGTAGTTGGGTGGACAAGCGATTGAAGTCAATGACTAATATGGTTGTTTCATTCAAATGTGTAGGGATATTGTTATGTGTCCAATTGTGATTTTTTGTCAAAATCATCATGTACAAGCATTTCAAGGTCATTAATATGGATGTTGTTGCTAGGGCATATGTGAGAAAGAAGTTCCCACTCAAGCATGGTATGGGGCAAGGGAAAGTGAATTGGATCAAAGGTCAAATCATTAGATGGAGGTGTAGAGGGCTCTTCTGGTACACATTCAACATTCCATACAACATACATGCTTTTAATGCAATGCCAATGAGAAGTAATTTCGAAATGTGTGGTTCCAATATCATCGGGGAGGGCACAGAAATGTTTGTATAGAAGAAGTTTGCTCCAACAAAACGGTTCAAAAGATGAATAATAAAAGGGAGGAATGGAAGTGAATTGCATAAATACTCGAACAATATTGTGATGTGATTTTGGTTTCCATGGATTGTTTTCCTACGAGGTGAGAAAGACCAAGAACAAGCAAATTAAAGAAGGGTTAGATGTTCAAGGGTAGGGGGTATTTGCATATATGAAAAAAATAAGGGGGAGGGGATTGGAGGGGTGTTTGTTTTTCCATTAAAAACACGGCAAAAAACACTTTGGCTGACATTCAAGGAAAAAAATGAGCAACTGCAACGGACAAGAGGGAGTTTTTGGAGCATGTGACAAGTCTCTTGTACGTCAATGTCTCATTCTACAACTATTTGTGCTAGGAATCACCTGATTGGTTGAAGAACATGCCCGTCAATTGGTGTTGCATGTGCGAGTGGAGAGAGAATAGTATGGTAGCTTTCTGATTTTGGCTCTACTTTTGATGCATACTTTGAAATGTATTTGAGGACAAGATGCCTAGAAAGAACAGGTTGGAAATCAACATTAGCCTTCCATATTGAATGTATGGTTGAGTTGTGAATATTTAGAAGGGAATCATTTCTTGCAGGATTGTAGGTTTTACGTCCATTTGCATCAATGAACAAGGAAGAAGTATCTTGTAGGTCAAAGGGGAAACCATAATGACATTTAAGAGACGTTCCTTTTTTTACGAAGGCAAGTTGATTCTAAACATTTTGTGTGTCTTTGAACATAATTTACAAGTTCTTCATATTCAACCAAGTGGTTTAATGCAAGTATGGATGGTGGTCCAAGAGTGCATGGATCATTTATAGCAAGTTGATGGAACCTAGAGGTGTACAAGTGATTTTTATGAGGGTTCCATGCTGTAACATATGTGTCGAATAATGTTTTGCAACTCCAAGTGCGGGAACATCTTCCCGGTCCAATGTGTCCATATTTGGTGCATCTACAAACCAAATGAAACCATGAATGTGTGTGGATCCCCTATGTTGCCATTCATACCTACATGGGAAAAAAAGGAATATGTTAGAAAAAAAACTTTTCAAGTGACATACATGAAGAGAAGAAGGATAAGAAGTAAGAGATAGTAAAAGACATCCAGCAAGAATCGGTTAAATGAATCCCTTTTTGAAGCACCTTCTCAAGGATTATTTTGAATCTATTGTGCATGCTGGGTTGGATTTGATGTTGTAAATCTTCCATTAATGGTGTTTATTTGAAAAGGAAGGGCATTGGGTAGTCATTTGAGCATGCAAATCCGGACATTTCATGTTAGTTGTGCTAAGGTTGAAGAAAAAGGTTGGCGTACCTTGTTGATTGATCATATTTGTGAGTTCAGCTCTACTTTTGTTCCAATACGAATGTGTTCCATGTAATGTAGACCCAAACTGCACAACCCTTTTAGTGATGTTGTCATCAGCTAGGTCCTACAATTGATTGACAAGCTCAAGTATTGTGGGAGGGAGTGTATCTTCAAGGTTACATTTGACAAAAATGAAGTAGTAGCATGAATTCAATCCTGCATAATGAGATTGTATATGTAGTAGTGAAAATGAGGGTGTTGTGAAAATATGTTGTCATGATAGTGAATGAAGTGAAGTGCACATTCATGCATCTCAACTTGATGAATGCATGGTTGTTTAAGCATTACAACACCTATGGGAAACAAGGTTGGAAAGGCCATTGAAAAAATTCCTTATGCGTTCTACTCATTTATAGGGGAGATGCCTATAGGGGGCTAATCAATGGAAGGAGGGAGTGGGATATCTTGCATGTGCAGGAAACGTCTAATTTCCTCAACCTTAGTTCTAGAATTTATTTGTGTTGAAATAAAGGATGAGGATTGTAATTCATAGGGTTCAAGTTAATTTTGTGATTGCATAGTAGAAGATGAGCTATGTTGATGAAATGGTGTATAACACGTATTGACATAGTGAATAAAAGGGGAAATGTTTGTTGAATCAAGAGGAAAAGAAGATAATGTAATTGGGTTAACTCAAACATCCTTGCAATACAGATCGTTCACCATTTTGTATTCAAGATAAACAAGAACACATGTTCGACTAACAAAGAGTTCATATGGTTTGTTTTTAGGGTTTCATTTGCGAACAACAAGGATGCTAAGTCTTGATTTCATTGCATATCGAGCATAATTGATGTGAGATAGTTGGTCCAATTTTGTACGAAAACGTTGACATGCATCATTAAGGGGGTGTTGGATGGATTTAGGATCGGGGATGGAAGGGATGGTGTGGTGGAAGGTTGACCAAAAGAAAATGAAGAAGGGATATCCATAGCTTGATGAGAAGTTCTATAAGGAAGAGATTGTTTTTTTTTGTTGTTGTTGTGCATATACAAGTCTTCTTCATGCATTGGCTTGTTCATTTTCATGGTTGGGCATGATGCCTATAAGAAAAGTGTAAACTTATTATAGACCTAGAAGGTGTCATTGGTGGAAGGGACACATTTTGTATATCTATCAATTGGAAAGTATATGTATATACAACATGAGCGTTGAAGGAAATGTAAAGTAATTGCATATTGGAAAGCAACCATGTAAGTTAAAATTGAATTTCAATATTTAAGGTAAATAGAATTTGATTTATAATTAGTGAGACTAATTAAGTATTTGTATAGTCATAGAAGGAAGACCACAATATTGGTAAAAGTATATGATGCGATGGCCAAACATTGACAATACATCTTGTATATCTAAATATCTAAAACACATATGCATAGTATCCAAGATGTGTATGGATCCCCATACATTGACAATAAATTACATTGGATTAAAATAATTGTACATTATAGTATATGGAATCATCTTAGTCAAGGTAATTTTAGGGGTGAATTTTTTCCAATTGCCTATTTTTGGGGATTTTTCAAAAAATAAATTTGCTATTTGGTCATTTTTAGTGTCTAATATTGCCTATATTTATATATAATATATATTTTTTTATCATAATATTCGCCAAAATTTACACATTTCAGTGTTAATTTTATGTTTCATATTTAATATCTGCCTACCTATCTACAAACATGTTTTTTTCAATCCAAAACAATCGCCTAGAATACTATACTTAAGTATAATGTTAGAATCCTTAAAAAATACCTTGATCCTAGTAAAGAACATAAATGGAAGGAAAATCAAGACAATAAATAGATGTCTATAGATAGTATATATACGAAGATAGACAATGGTCATTGGATTTGAAATCTACAAATAGAGAGGGAAGTTTATACATAACAAGAAATGACTACAAATCATATGTGCAAATAAAAATTTGCATTGTGATGTATAATGTACTTCTCGAAAAAAGTACTTTATAATGCCTTGGAATTTTTCTTTCTTTTTCCCAAATAACACATCCATCAAAGGTATGGTCAACAAAATGAAAACTTTGTTCTACAAACTTTATTTTCTAGTTGTGGCTTTGAAACTCAAGGATCATTTTCTATCTTGAGATCTATAATATATAGACATAGTAACTCATTGTTTGAAAGGTATGGCAGGAAAAAGAAGGCTTGTTTTAACAACTTAGATAGCTTATATATGAAAAAACTTAAGATTGTTAAATTTTCATAAGAACATTTAAATGATTTGTATATGTTCAAGCATGCATATATTTAGGCTGGCTATATGGTAATGATTTGTTTGTTGCTAAGTAAGAATGTGACATAAACGATTACACAGATTATTGTCGGGTGTAATTAAATGAAGTGGTTATATTTGGAGTTATATAACAAGAAAACAAGGTGAAGGTTTCACCTCAAGGGTTTTGCAAACGTTTCATGCAGAGGTCTTTCCAGTATTGGGCTTGTTTCCAAGTGGATTGTGTTTGCACTTAGGGTTTGTGGGGTCTCTAAGGTAGCTTGTTTGTTCACCGCCATTAAGGTTGATGAAGAACACACCACGGATGTCCCTTCATCGACAAGAATGCTCTCCCTTAATGCTCCAGCAATGCATTGTTGATCTATCAATGAAAGAACACTCGTTGTTTTGTTCAGACATGACCCTTGTTCTTAATTACGGCTTATCTTATGATGATTTTCGATCTTACATGGGTAAGGATTAATCTATACTCTAGAAAAGCATGAAGTTTGGAAAGAAGAATGCTGGGACATTCTCCAAGCAAACTATGATAAGGGCAGTCACTATTTTATTTATGTCAAAGACATATAAGTTGCTTTTGAAGGAATGTCTATTGGACAACTTGTTAATTTTAATACATTTATTTAAAATTGCATGTATTTTGTTGAGATAAAAGAAGGATGAAACAATTTGTGCTGCACTTGAAGGGTTTGATGTGAAAATGCCTTTTCGTGAAATGCAAGTTGGGTGATTTTCAATCATACACGCTTCACAAATGACAAGCTGGGAAATGGATTTTGGAAAGATGTTTTTTTGTGTTTTGGATGGTGTTTTGAGTGTGGCCTTAAAAGGCCCATCATACACACAATTAGCTTATTTGCATGGCATCTTGTTTTGATGCATGTTTGCAGCTAAAGACTTTTTTTTACGCATGCCTTGATTGACAACCCCATCTTTATTGTTAGTGTCCTTTAATGAAGTGTTTTTCCTTCTTTGATTGCACAGATAGAACATTTGTATTTCTTTTCAATTTGGGCATACTTATTTTTCTACAAAGTTTGATAGGAATTCTGTTAAATGGGTTTTGATGTAGGCTAATTTTGCAAACTCCATTTGTTGTTTGAAGGGCACGTGTCTCACATGTTTTGGATGGGGTTCTATTAATTGGGCTTTGATGCAACCATATTTGGTAAACTGAGTGTGGATTTCCTTTTTCCTGCCTCATGATCCGTCATGCACATGCCCTTCATTGATAGCCTTCAGGATTCAAAATTCACAAGCCAAGAAATTTTTTTTTGGGAAGATGTCTTATGTGTTTTAACATGGTTATATGATATGTCCTTACTATGTAGAACATATTTGGATGAAAGTTATAAAGAAGGATGGAATTGAAACTAGAGCAGGTTGGAAAAGTGTGGAGATGTTAGATTCTACTCTTTAGAAAGCCAATAAATATTTAGAAGGTACACATTTTAAAATGAGGAAGTTCCTTCAAAAGCAAGCAATTGCTCCAAAAAATCCCAAAAAGGTCCAACAAAGATTGCAACAACAATTGCATTGTCAACAAAAACTATAGGAATAACATATATTCCATAAATATATGTAGGTTGGAATGGTAAACTGAATATGGTTTTATTGTTTGTTGATTTATGGTCCATCCTGCACATGTCTAGATTGATAGCTCGAGGAATGACTTTTGGCCAAATGTTTTAAGTGTTTTGGTTGGAGTTTTGTTAATTGGGTTTTGATGTAGCTTTATTTGGATCTCTAAGAAAACTATTATAAGGGCATGCACTCTTTTTCTCATGATCAAGACATACCATATTCATTGAAGCAAACTTAGTCCTGTTGGACAACTTGTTGAGTTTAAGATACTTCTTAAATAGTGCATTCCTCATTTGAGGTTAAAAAATGATGACATACTTGGCTGCAACAATGGAGAAAAAGTCTCCAAGATTCCTTAAAAGTATGGAAAATGTATTAGGGACAAATGGATAACGTTGATTGGCAGGTGTTTTATTAACGGGGTTTTGATGCAATCTTATTTGATAACCTGATAGTGAAACTAAGAATGCTTGACAAATCTCTAAGCAAATTATGATAAGGGCATGCACTATTTTGCTTATGACCAACACATATATGATGCTTTGAAGGGACGTTCTATACTTATTATTGAGGTTAAACAAGGATGAAACACTTGAGATCAAGTCTCCAAGATTCCTTAACAGTATGGAGAGTGGCAGTTGGGAAGATGTCTCTTGTTTATTTGGTAGTTGTTTTGTTAACTGATGTTTGATGAAAGCTTATTTGGTAAAGTGAGTGTAGCTTCCCCATTAGACCCAAAAAATAACTGTTGCTAATTTCATTAGTAAAAACATGGCAAGCATGTTGATATTTAGAACTTGAAGTCAACAAATTGTTGACTTCTTAAGCAAGTAGGTAGGACTTTAAGATTTTTTTTATATAGTAGATGGAATATAACAATTTGCAATGTGCATGCAATTTGGGAGATTTGTTTTTTAGTTGAGTTTTGATGCAGCATTAGTTTGTGATCTTAATGTGGCTTTCCTAGTTTCCCAAAAACATGTTTCATGTTGTTTTAATGACTAAAAACATGGCAACCCAAATGATTTTTGATTTTATAGGCTTCAAGGCCCGTCTTGCACATGGCTGGAATTGAAAGGCAAAAAATGGATTGTATGGAAGATGTCTTGTGTGTTTTGACATGGTTATATGAGGTTTCCTCACTAAGTAGAACATATTTGGAAGAAATTTATAAAGAAGAATGGACTTGAAATAAGAGGAACATGGTTCCTCATCGATCCATCAAATGGCATTTGGACAAGTGTCTTGGTGATTGGAGAATGGTGGTTGGATAGGTGTTTTGTTAACTTTGGTAAATAAGCAGGATTATTACCTTCGTCTACTACTTGAGGGTCTGTCTTATGCGTATTCGGGTAGTTGGAAAAGCGTATTGCGTTTTTTGACATGGGCTCTATTAATTGGGTTTCGATGCCTGCGTATTACCTTCGTTTGCTGCTTGAGGGTCCGTCATGCACATGTTGGGGTAGTTGGATAGGTGTCTCACGTGGTTTGACAGGGGTTGATGCTAATTTCATTAGTCAAAACATGACAAGCATGCTAATAATTAGGACTTGAAGTCAACAAATTGTTCACTTCCTAAGCAAGTAACTAGGACATGAAGAGTTTAAATTTTTTTATAGCACATGAAATATGAACAATTTGCAATGTAAATGCAAATTGGGATATTTGTTTATTAGATGGGTTTTGATGCAGCGTTGCTTTGTGATCCCAGTGTGGCTTTCTGTGGGCTTTCCTATTTTCCCTAAAAAAATATGCTGCTAATTTCATTAGTCAACACATGGCAATGATGCTGATATTTAGGCATGCATAAAGCTAGATTGACAACCAGGCATGCATAAATCTAGATTGACAACCTTATCTCATATCAACTTGTTTTGATACACAACTGATGCAATTATATGATTGAGAAAATTGGTTGCATGGATGGAGAACGTTTTGGATGTAGAAACAAATTTTGTAGATCGGATGTTTGCTAATGAAAATGAACATTGTCGGCAAGGTGATAGAACACAATTTTATGTGCAATAATATTTACAAATTTGTTGCTAAATCATTATTCAAAACATGCAAGCATGTTGAAATTTACTTTCAAAGGTTTCCATAGTGAGGAATTCAGAAATATGTCTTGACAACCCCATCTCATATCATCTTTTTTTGATGCAAGACTGATGCAATTATATAATTGAGAAAATGGGTTGCATGGATGAAGGATGTTTTGGATGCAGAAGTAAGTTTTGCAGACTGGGTGTTTGCTAATGAAAATGAACAATGCATGCAAGGTGATAGAACACAATTTTAAGTGCAATAATGTTTATGGATACCCTGAATAAAGGGATGTATGATATTCAGGCAACGCAGAATGAGTACAAATTGTCCTCTGTTGTAGGGGTGTTGCTGCTGCAACCACTACCCCGAATTTTTTGTGATCCCCCCCCTTTAATTTTTAGCTTTCATGTTGCCACAGGAAATTTTTAGCTTTCATGTTGCCACAGGTAATTTTTTCTCTTTGGGAAGTTTTTCATGACTTAGTCTATTTTTTCCACGATTGTGAAACCTTTTTTTTTGAAACTTAGGTTTTTCACCCGACACGTCATCTGAACTCATCGCGTTCGGCCGACGCATCAGAGAATATCATGTTTTTTATTTGATTTATTGCTTGCTTTTATCATGTTTTGGAAATGATTTTTGAGTTTGTTGATACATCGGTGACACTCAGGTCTCGGAACCAATGTTCTCAGTGAAGTTTTATTTTTCATTCCGACAACTTGTTTGTAGCTTTCATGGATTCTTGTTGGGTCATCTTGTTAAATTTTTTCAACAGTGTCGGACCAAATTGAAGATTCAAGCCAATTGCATCAGAGGGGTTTTGTTTTCTTCCGCAGTTCCATTATCGAGAACTTTTCATAAGTTTTCTGATGAGCCTCTTCGGAGTTGTCTACCGACAACATTGGTAGAACTCATTTTTGCAAGCCAATAGGTTCAGATGCACTAACCATTTGCACCCGGTGACCTTTCCAAAATTTTAGCTGATAGAATCCATGGGGGTTCCTTATTGAGTTGTTGCAATGGCAATAGGAAGAACTCCAGTTGTGGAGGCGATGTCATCGTGGGAGAACTTATTTTTCACTACCGACAAGGTTTTAAGGAGCTTGTTGATAGGCTTATCATTGGCAGGAGAGTCGAATGTCATCCGATTACGTTGGATCCACTCCAGAATTCCACCCAACACTGATGCTCTTAATTTGTTTTCCTATTTGGATGATCTTGTCGATGAAGGATTTTAACTTTGGCACTAAAATGACATTTTACCTATGGGTCATTTAATCACCATCTGTCGCATTTAATGTTGTTTACCATGTTTTTTACTATTTAAGCCTAGGAGGGTTTGGGTTACGGTTAATTTCATTTCCGTTTAGAGTGTTCCAAGTTATTGATCACCAACCAGAATTCTCTAACCACACAAGTTTCTATCTCACCAACCACTGAGCTATCACCTTCTAGGTAGGATTCAAGATCCATCTTTTTCGCTGTTTTTGCTAAGTTTTAATTGGTGTATTTAAAATTTGAGGTTTATAGGATTAGGGTTTCCCAGTCTGTGGTATTTATAGTCAATCCAAACCCATAGAAGGTATTTCCATTTGGATTTTAGGGTTCTTTGACCTCAGGAAGGTTTCCTAGTTTTAGAGGGTTTTCCCACCTGCTCTGCTCCACTCGGCCTCAATGCTCAGACCATGTCATACTCAAGCATATGTGGGGGTTTGTATAGTTGAATGTTTCATTGACTGTGCCTCCCTGGAACTCATTTTTAGACCAGCCCATTTTGTCAAAGTCATTAAGCTATAAAGGGTTTTTTCCATTTGTTCCTGTTGGGAGAGTCCTTGGTGTGTTCTTGAGTGCAAAGGGTTACCCTGTAACAATGTGTGCAGGACATTGGTAGTAGAAAACCGAGGGTGATTTTTGTTTTTCAAAACTAGCACCTAAGAATCATGCAGTGTGAGAGGTTTGTAGGTTGGCTTAACCCAATAGTAGCCTGTTATTTAACTTTGGATTTTAGGGTAGCTGGAAATTTTTCTTTTTTATGTCACAAACCCCTTTTGATATGTTCCAGAATGAGTTGGCAAAGGCTATTCGATTGAATATTATCTTATGCTTGTTTTTTATGTTTCATTCATCAGTTTGCATCTCAGATATAGTTGTTATGTTCAATATTTTATTTATAATGCATGCATACTAGAGGATCAAAATAACTCTAAGATGTGTTTCATGTGTTTGTTACAGTCTCAACCTTCATACAACAACATGCCTAATAAAGGTAAGAAGATGGCCCAGGCCCCAGGAGATGACCCAGAGGTAGAGATCCTCCCAAAGTTGGAAATTATTTATGAAGACAACAAAGCCATCATGGGGGTGGAACCAGAATTTAGATGGGGTCAAATTTATTAGATGATTAAGGACCAGGTTGTTACAGACGCAGGTCTAGAGGACACACCAGTGTATACGAATATAATGAAATACGCTATTATGAAAGTCTCTACATGCCCCTAACTCTTCCCATGCACTGAGGTAATAGGTCGGATTCTACCACTAGTACATACGAATACTATGATCATGGCAAATACAGAAAAACAGGTTTTTGCTACTTTCAACCCTACATATATAACTAAAGCATGTAAGCTACATGTACCTCAGGTTTACATGACATAGAAATGGATAAAGGATCTGGAATTAAATGTGTTTGACCGTGTGAAGAAAATGATGGTGTCCGTGTAGTAGTTTCGACAAAAACCCTCCAGATACTATCAGTTTACACACCTCATACCACCTCATAGCCCTAATGCTGAATTGGGTCTTTGGTTGGGCCAATGGAAAAAATTATAATATAAGATGGATACCTTTGATGTATTACGTGGCCACGCAAGGTACTATTTTCAACTGGGCTAACATCATGGAAAACAACATATCCTCATGTATAGCTACAGTACTTGGGGGTATGACTCAGAGGAAGTCAAAATTTTATATGAGCTCTTTCCTTATTGACTACATCTTGTGCACCCATTCTTTCTTAGTGCTAAATTTCAAATGGGATCCCGCAAGGACTCCTATATACTCTGCATATCAAATCTTGTGGGAACACAAGTATTATAGCTTCTATAAGAGCATCTGTGAATATTTCTTGATGCCACTATACAAGCTAATATTCCTTACATACTGCAATTGCATGTCTGAAAGAGAATTGGAGATGGTGAGTGATAATGGGTACTATTACTTCTTAGAGGAAGGTTTGTATTTAAGAATGTATGGAGGATCCAAAGTCCCTTCCTTGCTACCAAAATATGCCACTGATTATGTTATTCATAAGGAGGTGGTAAGACAACTATAAATAGACAAAATCAGAAATTTCTTGTTTGATATGAAGAAAGCTGTCTACCCACCTCTACCATTCTGCATTGGTAGTTATAAGTTTACCAAGGTAAAGAGTGCAGCTGATTTTGTGAAACAACTAGAAAACTTCCATTTTGGAGAGAAAAGTTTTCAAAGAAATGATTCCATAGACAAGGTCTCAAAGTACCGTGCATTCATGGGAGTACACTTTGAATACACTAATTACTCAGATAAGGATGAAGAAATATATCGCAATGCATGTAACATGGCTATGTTGAGCAAGATATTCAAAAATAAATTTACAATCAAAGGAGGCAAAGGAATCAGTAGTGGTACTGCCAAGTAGAAAAAGAAAAATGAAGAAGCTATAAAGAAAAGGGAGGAGGAGGCCCAAATATTATTAGAATAAGCACATAAATGATTAGTTGAGGAAGCACAGAAGCAACAAGAAGAGGAATAAAAAATAAGCAAGAAGAAGAAGAGTAGAGGCAGAGGGAAGAGGATGAAAGGATGCAAAAGGAGGTGGACAGAATACGAGAAGAAGTAGAAAAGGTAGTTGAAGAGCTTAAAAATAAGGAACAAAAATATCATGACTGAGACAATCAAGAGCAGGACCAAGTCAATGATAATCCAGTGGATTCTTTTGTCCCGTCAAGTAGCACAATGACAGGAAATCCATATCCCTCGGTAGAGCTTGGATTAATACCTTTTATTCCGTCCCGTGAACAGGTTGTAGAAAACCTTGACACAATTTTTTTTTACTTGGAGAAGAAAAGAATTGTGAGTAGAACAAAAAAGAGGACAAAAATGGGTGATCAACCTGTGGCAGTCATGGTGACTGAAAAGACAGTTATGCATAGGATAGATGAAGATCGTCAAATTCTCGCAGTGGCAGGCGTAGCAGCAACCGAAGCCCACATAGTTAATTTCGGTAAGCTGGTCGAAGATACTGAGCAATATAAAGAAAAGATGTCCCAGATGAAGGAAACTATGAGAATAGAAATAGGAGAGGGACAAGTTCTAAAAAGGAAACACGATGATATTCTTTCAGAATTTGAGAAACTCAAGGAAGCATATCAAGTGATGGAATCAGACAAGGATACACTAACACTGTCAGCTGCCATCACTGAAGGAGAAAAGAGAGATCTTGAAAGCAAGGTTTCAGAGTTGGAGAAGCAGAGAACCACAACCATCAGAAGATAAGAAGTGACTATAAATTTAGCATAGTTTGTTAGATAAGTAGCTTAAGGTGGCCAATGAAAAAAAACTCGATATAAATCCATTCCATAATCAAGCAAATTTGTTACAAAGAGAAATAAATCAAATTCAATTCAATTTAGTAGAAGAAATGTATAGGATTAAACATATAGAGGCTAGATTAAAAGAAATATCACATGACTCATCAGAGTTCAGGAAAAGGTAATCAGAAGTTGTAGAGCTTGTGCATAGTCAGTTGACTTGGATCGGAGCTAATTTATTCTTCTGGAAAACATGACTCAAAATACTACAAGAGGATTGAAGATGGAATTGGCATTATTGAATTTTAGCAGCAAAGCAGCAGTGAGGTTGAGCACATCAATTGACAAAACTATAGAAAAGTGTAATGAGTTCTACAAGAAGATGTGATCAAATCACAATAAATGCCAAAATTCAATAGCCATTCAAGTCTAGGATTTCCCAGACAGAGATCAGCATTTAAAGAACCTCTAGGACAGGCTACAGACATGCGAAGAAAGCATTCAAAATATCAAGAGCATTGGCGAAGAGGCAATTGGAGTCTGGGTTGTACACGCTTCAATTCATAAACATATTTTTGAGGAGTTTTTGATTCATAACTCACCAAAAGTAAAGGAGATATAATCCCAGCTGTCCAAACATGAAGTGGTTGCACGATTAGTTGAGCCAGTAGACTATCGAGTCATCAGTGAGGAAGCTCATGCATGGAGTATTTTTATCAAGAATCCAATTGGGCCCACATAGGAATTTGTTTTATCTCCATGTGGCAACTTTATCTAATATTTTTTATTTATTCCCTTTTTCCTAGTGGGTCCACTAGAAAACAAAATTTTGTAATCTAAGAGTTAAGGAAGCCAAATGGGCTAGGGTAGCTGAAAAGTCATATGTAATTTGTATAAATAGAGGTAATATAGAATTTAGAAGGGGAATTTTTTTGGCACACATATGCTGAAGATTTTTGTATGAGAACTACTTCTTTTATAATAAAGAGAACCAAATTTTTGTTGGAGGAAGGACTGCATGAATTTCAAGATGGATTATGTGGATTACTGAATGTGAACTATTTCTGTTTTAGCTTGCTACATAATTGTGAGATCATTCCAACCTGTTGAATTATTTCTGCAGTTTATGAATGGTTTTATTTTCTATTTAGAATCTTGTGCAATAACTGAGTAATGGATGTTTTAACTTAACAAAGCTGTCTTTGTGATTACCTTTTTGCTATGTTTATGTGTAAAGAATTTAACAGCTATCTATAGGATTCTACATGAAAACAATACAGTACATTACTAATGTTAATATTAATATTTTCTCCATGGGGATAGTTAGATTAATTTAGAATATGGTTTGTTTGCGTAACAGTGATTAAGGGGAAAGAGTGATAAGACGGGAGGTAAGAACCTACACATCACGGGTTGAGGCTCTTTCCCTTTGATCACATGCATTTAGTATAGGCACTTGCATCTCATACTAAAATATAAAACTACATAAATGGTTGATTGGGCTGCAACCAGTAAAATAGATTTAGAACCTTCTTTTAATTCTACGGTAGTCGGGCTGCTGACCGGATGGATTCCCCATACCAAACAATAAACGATATAATTGGGAACACTTATTGGGGAGAATCCCTACTGTCGGTACCTGGATTTTCAAGGCATCAACAAGGGGGTGAATAGAGATCTAATATAGATATTCATGGATGTCCTAATAATATTAATTAGTCCCATATGCCCTAATCACACATAACATGTTTGGAATGAAGTTATGGAGGATAGATTTGTAGTCAAAGCAGATTGGGAAAATGTGCATCATGCCCAAGATAACTCTTAAGTGAGAAAATATATATTTAGAAGGAACACTTGTTTAAATGAGAAAGTGTCTTCAGAAGTAGTTATTTGTTCTAACGAAAGCAATAAAAGCTCCAACAAAAACTGTAACAAAAATTGAAGAGATTAATCTAACTATAAGATTAATCTATATTTCAGAAAATTAGAGTTTCCCCTGGTAGACTAAATACCAGATTTCATAACTACTCATACCCATTCCAAAACAACATTTATAAACAATTTGCAAAATGAAACCCTCAATTTGGCAGTAAACATATAGTAGTTCACACCTACAATCATTCCACTGTAAAATGTATGCAAGATAACAATGAACAACTAGATCGCATCCCTCCATGGAAGGGCTATGCTATGACAGATGCGACTCTTTGAATGCACACGGATAAAAATTGCACATCACACAACATTCTAGGTTTTCTAAAGAAATGTCGTGACCACAAAATTGTTCCCTATTCCCCATGCTCAAGTGCATAAAAGAGTGAGATTCTTGTTCTCCTGAGGATGACCCTGCTTAATAGGTTCAAAACTTGTTGAATTGAAAATTTCTCACCGCGTATTTCCCGTCGTCTTTAATTATTGAACCGTGGGTTAACAATGAACAACCAGATCACATCCCTCCATGAAAGGGATATGCTACGACGAATCTGACTTTTTGAATGCACACGAATAAAAATTGCACATCGCAAAACAAATCTAGGTTTTCTAAAGAAATGTCGTGACCACAAAATTGTTCCCCATTCCTCACGTCCGAGTGCATGAAAGAGCGAGATTCTTGTTCTCCTGAGGATGAACCTACTTAATAGGTTTGAAACTTGTTGAATCGAAAAATTCTCATCGAAGATTTCTTGTCGTCTTTAATTATTGAACTGTGCATTAACAATGAACAACCAAATTGCAACCCTCCATGGAAGGGATATGCTACAACTAATACAACTCTTTGAATGCATACAGATAAAAATTGCACATCGCACAATAGATCTAGGTTTTCTAAAGAAACATCATGACCACAAATGGTTCCCTGTTCCTCACGCATGAGTGCATAAAATAGATAGATTGTTGTTCCCCTGAGAATGAACCTGCTTAATAGGTTGAAACTTGTTGAATTGAAAAATTCTCACCGCAGATTTCGTGCCATCTTTAATTATTGAATTGTGGGTTAAAAATGAACAACCAAATCACATCCCTCCATGGAAGGGATATGCTATTGCGGATCCGGCTCTTTGAACGCACATAGATAAAAATTGCACATCGCACATTAGATCTAGGTTTTCTAAAGAAATGTCGTGACCACAAAATTAATCCCTATTCCTTACACCCGAGTGCATAAAAGATCAATATTTTTATTCTCCTAAGGATGAACTTGCTTAATAGATTCGAAACTTGTTGAATTGAAAAATTCTCGCTGCAGATTTCATGTCGTCTCTAAATATTTTATTATACTTTATCAAATATAATTATTTTATTGTACTTTATCGAATATAATCAATATAATAGTATATAAAGATATTAATAAAATAATAATATAATTATTTATAATATTAATACTAATTATTAGTTAATATTAATCATTATTTAATATTTAATTAATTAAATATAATAATTTATTATTTAAATAATATCATTTAATGAACCATAGAATATAATAATTAATTAAAATATCATAATTCAAATAACATATTTTAATATACTTTATTAAATATATTTAATATAATAGTATGTAAAGATGTTTAATTATAACATTATAGTACAACAATAAAGTATAATTATTTATTTCAAATGATTTTTATTTAATTATAACATAGTATAATAACGGGTGATTCCATGAAGATGGGTAACACTTTTTGGCCAAATTTGGCGATGAAAACCTGATTTTTTACTCATGTGCTAGATAGAAGCCCTCAAAACGCATATATGCCATGTGAATTTTGACTTGCAGTAAAAAAACAAATTGTAGAATATTATGTTGGCTTCATAGTGATATTTTTTTAAAAATATTCCGATGTCATTTAATGTGTGAATTTTTGCATTTAATGAACTGTGTGACCTTAAAAATTTGAAGAAGCTAATAAGTGGCTCGTGTCCACGTAGAGTAATTCAATCTTGCATTAATAATTTAAAAAAAATATATATATGAGCATGATCTACATAAAATGCAGTGTGATGTGCATTTTTTTTGTTATTTTTTTTGCATTATACAATTATTTATTATTTTTCGAAAGTGACCACATTCGATTTCAGCATCGTTTTAAACACATATTTGTCCACGTAAAGCAATTTTTTATATTTTTTCAAAAATTGAAAAACCAAAGATACCCTTTTGAAGAGGACAAGTCGATATGTGATGTGGGAATTTTTAAGAATTTTTTGGCTGTGTATTTTTAACTCTGCGGATTTTTCTTTGAGCTGCTTCGAAGTTGCAGTGTGGTTTTCTAAGTATAAGTTTTAGAAGTAATTAAAAAATAAATTTCATATGAATGCCAAAATGCGTATATGATACCTCAATGGATAGAAGATTCGTTGGTGAATTTATCGGTATCAACTCCGCTCAGTTATGTGCTAGGAATGGTAGGGTTTACACCTCTGCAAGGCACAAGAAATTTTTCATTTGTTTGAATGTGGGCTAAGTCTATTTTTTTAAGCCCTCGACCGAGGTATGAACCTCGACCGAGGCATTCAAATACCTCGGTCGAGGTCTTAACGAAACCTAGACCGAGGGTTTGTAAATCCCTCGACCGAGGGTTTAACAAACCCTCGGTCGAGGTTTCGTTAAGACCTCAACCGAGGTATTAGCTCGGTCGAGGTCCTTTAAAGCAAAAGCCTGGGAGTGAATTCAAACATTAATGACACTCCAACTACAAACATTAATGTCTTTCCCACCCGAATTTTTAATCAAACTCTATATAAACATATAATTCATACTAAGCTAAGTCTCCTTCAAAATTGCCTAATTTCATTGAAAAAAGTTTGGTTTGTAATACAAAGTTAGCATTGTAGATTATTTTGCAGGTATCAATTTGGATTGTTGATCAATCACAATGGGAAGCAGCCAACATCGAACAAGAAGAAATGAAAGAAATCAAAACAAAATTGAAGAGAAAAGAGAGAAA
>LPNX010055123.1:56812-72631 GCA_001517045.1 Pseudotsuga menziesii
GTAAAACACAAACACCAGTAAATCCATGACTTCCTTAATTGTTGCAGGACTTCTTTTTACCAAGAAGAGATACCTCACATTATATATACTTTAATATTGATCAAGTAAATTGTAATTTATAATTTAAAATTGCAAATTGTGACTGTAACATTGTAAATTGCGATTGTAAACTTTTTTGTAAATGAAATCAAATTTTATATATTCAAATTGTAAATTGTAGAGTTGTAATTTTCTAACATTTTCTAACTATAAATTTTAAAATTTAAACTACAATTGCAAATAATTATTTAAACATTTAACAATCTATCATGTTCAAAAAACAATCCATAGATAACAACATATATATATCGATAATCATATAGTCCAAAATAATAAAGTCCACAAATAACAAAGTCTAAGGGAAACCCCCAGGCCAATCATCCAAAGATAGATCATCACGACCACTACGGTTGAATACAATATGCCCCTGGCCTTCCTCATCCGCCCGACGAAGAAGAGAGTCTAGGGCTGATAACTGCAGAAGTTAAAAGCGTGAACTTTGGAAGTCAGTTACATCCCACATATTTAAATTACATGTACAAGGTGACAAAATTAAATATATATATGAAACATATATCTATGAACTCACCTCAATGGAGTTGAGTGTCAGATCTGGGATGCTGTCACCCGCCTGCCTAGATGGGCCTTCACCAGCAACCGGCTGGTGAGCAGCAACCCACTCATGTGTAAACATCAGGGCAGCTCCAACACCCTCTTCTGCAACTGCATGTATCTGTGTCTGTTTCCATGACATGAAAATTTAGTTATATTAATTAATTACAATTTGAACTTGAAAATTACAATTTGACCATGTAAATTATAATGTGATGATAAATGTGCAAACAATTCAAACATAAATAACTTACCTCGTCGACTGGTGTGCCTTGAGTAGGAGACGGGCAAGACTGTGTACAATCCTGTGTGGGACCCTTGCCTTTATCCTGTACAATCTGAACAAGATAAATGACGAAAGTTAGAAAAAACCATTTAGTATTACGCGTACAACAATTGACTGATTATGAAATTCAAATTAAGGATGAATGTTAACACATACCTCATCGACGTTCCCTGTCGGAACGTGGGAAGGACCTCCAACAGATGCGTCGCTGGAAAAAAGGACCTCCATGAAAGTGGGCTCCTGCATGGAGATATAACACAAAGCAACGTATTAGTTCAAAATATGATTCATTTGAGGATACATTACAATAAAGACAATCAAATGATGACATACAATTTGATATTAAAACATTCAAATGAATACGTATTTGTATAAAGATATACCTGTCCCATCGGTTGAGGCCTGCATCTTTGATGCAGTCGAAAATATGCATCACGGGCTGTGATAGCATACTCCGCCAGTGTCTGGGGATCGAGAAGGTGGATAACATCATCGTCCACCCACTTTATCTCAGGATCTGTAGGTGCGGTGGGTGGTCTGGCTCTCTCTACCTGGACAGCCATCAGGGTACCATGAATTGCTATGCGTGTGGCCTGTGCCAGTGAAATCCACTCCTCAGTCGCCAACTGGGACTGATCGTCGACATCCTCTGTCCTAAGCAAGCTCCTGCTAGGGATGCCTACCAAATGCTCTGGCTCCTGCTGAGCTGCAGGGTCTCTCCTAGCCCCGGGACGCGTTGCACTACATCCCCCACCAGCGCCATAAAAGTTCGAGGGTGTGCTGGTGTAATCTGGGTGCATATCCAGGACAAACTCTGCATATATATGTTTTTCAAAGTATAGTGGGACTTGGTGATGGTTGGGAAACATGCCCCACGCTCCAATGAATCTGTCATAAACAAAAGGCGCTGCAGCCTCTAGCTTAAAATCCCTGAGTCTAAGCAGTTGACCAGCAGCGCGGTCAGGAGGGATATCAAAGAGTGTTCCCTTCACATCATGGCCTTTGGTGGCTTCTCTCACTGCAGGCCATTTATCAGGCCCCATCACCTTAGCCCTTCTAGTTTGGCATGCCACTGCCCAAAGGGAACCCAATGGTCCGATGGCTTTGTAGATCTTCAGTAGATCGTTTATTGCTTCGTACATGATCCACATCAAAGCAGATGTGGGAGAGCGGGGTGCAACGGAACGGATGCTAGTCTGCAAGTGCTCACGTTGCGCCTCAATGTCCCGCAATGTGATGCAGACGACCTCATCATCCCAGGTTGCTTCCCGAGAAGGGTCAATGCCCTGGTCAGCATCTACGTCGCCTGAAAATTGGATGAAAACATAAATGTCAGTCAAAATACATATATTAACTGTAGCTAAATTTGAAATCAATAAAAATTAAATGTACTGACAACTGAAAAAAAAAAGTCCATTTAATATACCTTCAGGGGGAGCCTCCCCACCGATAGCAGCAGTAACGTCATCATCGATATCGCCCAGTGAAAGGCTGCCAGAGTGGCTGCCACTGGGCTCCCCAGTAGGGGCGTGTGGCATCGTAGGACGCCTAGGCGGAGCACCTACAGTGAAAATATAAATGTATACAAGTTAATGATTAAATATACACATGTGAAAGAATTTAATTTTATGTAACTGACAACAAAGAGTACATCATGCACAGTGGTATACTTACCAGTCCTCTAATGACTCCCGCTACGAGGGTTCACCACAGATCCACCAGAGCTATGCCTGCGACGGAGCAAAGAGCCCCATTGTGCAGACGCATCTGCATGAAATAAGACATATATAAATCAGACATATATGGTGATAAAATATTATTATTTTAAAAATTTTCAATCTAAATATACGCATTTAAAAATGAATAATTCATTAATTACAAAATTCATCATTGCAAAATAACTGTAATCACTTGAAAACATTATATAAGATTATTTTTTCACATGCATACCTACTTGTAAAATACATCAAAATGTTGTACAACTAAAATACGACATGTCAATTGGATGACACAAAATTGGTAGTTAAGGGGTTATGGGGTTTATATTTTAGGCATTTATGAGATATGGATGAATCACTTATAGGGATTAGGTGTCAAATAGTTTTTAACGAAGGGGTTAGGGTCTTTGGGTCTTTCTTTAGGTGTTAATGGTTTTAAAATCATATACTTAGGGATTACCTGGTAGGTGCTTTAATAGGGTTAAGGGATTTAAGGGTAAGGGGTTAGTTGATTCTAGGGGATTATGGATTAGGGGTATTATAGCTGAACGGATTGTTCACGCATAATTGACATGTTTGAATGGGGCATTAATTAGAGTTTTTTTCATGATTGAATTGGTTATCATGGTTGACCTCGATGGTTGTTACGGAGAGAAATTCCTATGGCTTGGGGTACCACAACAGACAGCTAGACTCCAGAAATCAATCTTTCCCAATATGCAATAGAAATAAACAATATAACAATAAAGGATCGAACCTCGTACCTTATTCCGGATGGTTGAAGTAGATCCCCGTTGAGCTTTCCAATCTTCAGCTTGAATTGTTATAGCACGTCCTCAACAACAAGTAAACAATACAAGCATACTATATTTCATGGTGTTAGATCTATTCTAGCATATATAATCAATAATGTAAAAGCATTTGACATATTCCAATGGATAAAATATTCATTCAAATACACATTACTGGACAGGAAAAGATATTTCTATTAATATGAATCAGAGATTACAAGTGACAACCTCTGACGGCATGTCTGCGAACCGGAGAAACTGAATCCCCCACTTGGGCCTCCACCACCTCAATCCTCCATCACTTCGATAGCAAGCTTACTAGCAAAAGGCAAGCTTGGGAAGAACACAACAGTGCTCCAAGGGACAAAGGGATGCAGACTCAAGCATAAGTTCTGGAAACAATGGACTATAGTTTTGTTACTCTCAATTCTCTCTTATGCTTTCAATGTACCAAGGGGTTCCTTATATAGTTTTTCAAAGGGATATTGAAAGGTGGAATCCGTGCGATCTCAAGGCATATGGAAGGCCAGGAGTCATATGAGTCGGATCCAAGTCAAGGAAACTTCCAAAAGGATTTGGATTTATGCACACATCCCGATGTACGTGACTATAGGGGTCAGATCCGTGTATGTATGCGGTTATGGGGGGAAAAGCCGTGTATATCAATATTCTTATGTTTTTAGGGATGATGAAGGTCACATCAAAAGAAAACAAGCGGTCCATAGGGGCTAATGAGTCTGCAGCGGGACAGGGGAAGGCCATACAATGTGTGATTCACCTAGTGTGGTGAAATCCGCTATAACAGATGCCCCCTAATGTATGAGATCAGAGGGGTTATGCGATGGCCGAAATACATTATATGTCCATCCTAGAAAGGAAGTGATGAAGGTACCCAAATGGAAGACCAGCCACCCAATCAACATAATACCGTAATATAACTCTGCATATAATTGCGAATACATATAGCAGTCCCGGATACATAAGAGTATGATGGCCATGAATAGGCATAATACATGATATCACATATGTGGTCATCACCACGTACAATATACATAGATCAGAATCTCCATGAGGAAGATATACAAAGGACCATGATCTCCACAAAGGCTGAAGATATACAATAGATCCGATCTCCATAGTGGCTGGAAATATCTGACATATACTAGAACAAGTCACGAGAGCTGAAATCTCATGAACACTGGCACGATCAAGGAGGTAGCATATAAGAGATGCCACCAATCTAGAAGGTCTTCTACAAAAACCGCTATGAGTACATGTCCTACTATGTGAATAGAGGTGTTGAGGTCGAACATAGTAGTCCATCGTCTGATTACCGGTCATTGATGTATACCGTTAACAGACGCAAGATTACCCACCGATAATGAAAATGGAAATCAAGGTACTAGAGTGCAAACTAACAAGTGTGAATAAATGTGTTGAGGTCGAACACTTGAGAGAGTCCATCGATCAGGGGACATTGATGTATTCCCAAAACTTTCGATGGAAAGAGAACCTACCACTGATGACTGCAAGTCTCAAGGCACTCAAAATGACTCTAGACTCCAATCCCAAAATAAATGATCTGAAGTCGATGGGATGAAATCCAATAGAAGGATCGCATTAGGGCATCCCCCATCATCCAACACGAGGTACTCAGCAAAGCTGTCTAATGTGGAAGAACTCGATCATAAGGTGCATGAACCAGTAACTGTACCGGGAATGGCTGACATGCAAAGTCAAGATAACTGAGGAATGGTCAACTCAGGTTTCAACTTCCTTCGAACAAGAGCATAACGATGTATGGTGACTGAAGAAAGGCAGCATAGACTCGATATACAAGCTGGGACATCTCTATGAAGCAGGAGGCATCAATAGAGTCTCCATAGGGACTGGAAGCATAACCAGTCGGTGGAGATAAATTGAGATAAATGAGTATAGCTTCCTAAAGTCAAACTATAACCCAACCAACGGATGTGATATACAGTGCTCTGTTCGAAGGCGACATGACTCGACAGCTGCCAAAGATAACATCTTTTCTCGTCCGAATTTTTGGTTTTTTAATTTTTTTTGGACTTTTTCAGTTATTTGAAAAGCTTGAAAAAAGAATAAACTAGCTTTATAGTTACAAACTAGGAGGAGACGAGTGTCATCAGGGCAAACAAACTAGTTCCAAGCAGTGGAACATACATATGCTCAATGCAAGGATACATGTGTAGGATATCGACACTCGGGGGAAAATCCCCTCCCGGTAAAAGGGACATCAAGATGCGAAGGATATAAAAAATGGCTCTGCATGGCTAGACATGAGACAAGCTTGGGCTATATTGCTGAAAACGTAATGTCAGGGGAGCCGACATAAAGCTCAATAAGACAGGAAAAGCTCATGATAATGCATTCACAACTTGATACAAGGGAGTCCGGAGGGAACATGGCCAGCATAAGATCAAGAGGAGTATGAGGCTCTTGCGAAATGTCATGGCAATACTATACAACGGACTCCCACACCCTAAAGGGAGAAACATCGGCATGGGCACCAAATACAAATAAGGTGCTAACTAGGGTACCCATGTAAGGTGAGGCTCTACCACTCATATCATGCCACTTCTAAAGCAGTAAGAAGGTTCCGTGACATAATAGAGTGGGTTCGTACCTAAGGAGATAGTGACATGGTCATAAGGTCATGCAAAATGCAAATGGTGGTGATCCTAACCAATATGCCAGTGTAGACATTATACCTGAAATGGGTACGAACGGGTCAATCCGTAGGCTGAAACAGCGCTGTAAATGGTCTCCTACATCACAAATATGTTAGAAACGATCCAAAAAGGTTAGAAACTTTCAAAACTATAGAAAATGAAGTAAAAATTTTCAAATATTTGAAATTTTTTCTATAAATAGTAAAAAAATAGAAATCATTTGAAACTTTTACCCATTGGAGCTCTGATTTTCAACTGCAAATTCCAGGAGATCTAGCCGGCGGAATTCACAATCGTCTCTTCCAGGTACTTACTCATGTTCTCTGCTTGCATTTCAATACAATTTTTTCCATTTTTCATGGTCAAATGAGTTCATTAAGACCAATTCTACATGAGCGCTACGGCCCACGCGGGTATCGAGGCTTTTCCCGCGTATAGGGCTGGCTATACGCGGAAAAGGGGCTAGAAACCGCATACATACGCGGCTGTTTGCAAAACAGCCGTGTATGACGCCGCGCAAGTGGATTTACATGAATCTAATGGACATTTGGTCAAATTCTCATGCAGGATGGTGCTAGAATGGCGAGAACGCGAGCATTTTGCTGAAGTAGAGGAAGCTGTAAGGGCCGATGTAAGGGCTCAACAAGTGTTACGTGCATGTGGACTCTATAAGTTTTGGTGCCTAGGTGGCTTTAGGGCCAAACCAGGGCTGCTACAGATGCTGGTAGACTATTGGGATCCAGACTCAGAGTCTTTTCGGATAGACGGTATGTCCCTCAACATTGAGGTTGAGGATATCTATTTCATCACAGGTCTATCTAGACGAGGGGAGGTGGTGAACCTTCGTTCCCGGGGTGGGCCAGGTCATGGGCTTACTATCAATGAGTACATAGCAGTGTACTGCTACCCAGATACTGAGAAGGTGGGGAGCCAAGTCCCCATCAATGCTATACAGGTGCTGGGCCTAAAGGCCATACTACTGACGCTGGGCAGGATCGCAGGCATAGCATCACTCCATCAGGCCTCTCGAGCATAGATGTACTATGCGGTGGAGTGTATGAGACCGACCGTGTATGACTGGAGTACTACACTACTAAGCAACATGAAACATCAGCTCAGTGAGTGTAAGGCAGGTAGGATATGGAACTTTGGGTTCAACAGCATACTGAGCACGTTCTTCTTCGAGCGGGTTCCAGGATTGAGCCCTAGAGTGGATGTTCCTCTCCACGGGGTTCGAGATCCGGCCCAACGACGTTGGGAAGATGTGATGCGCAGACTGGGGGGTAGTAGGGTGGCCAACCCCTATCCAGCTGACTTTTTTCCATGGTGGCGATGACAGATTGTTGCCATAGATGAATACCCCTATGCAGGGATAGACTTCCAGGGGGATCCGGACATGCCATTGCCACCAGGAGCAGCATTCGGAGACATAGGTGACGAATCTCGACCCTTACTCTTTTTTTAAAATTTTTGAAATATTTAATTTTTTTGTGTTTTCTTGATTAAGTGAAATAAAAAAGACATTTTTTTGGGTGACAATACATAGTGACATCTACCATTCATGTGCAGATGTGGGACCACGGCGACCAGAGGGCTTCCCACGTCATAGACGGAGGGGAAGAGGAGACGACATCATCGGTGTGGATGTGGAGCGAATGCTGCAAAACATCCATACCAACTTCGTGCGACTGACTTACAGGGTTCCCATGGCGCAAGTCGAGGACTTTCCTGAGGCCATGCAGTGACAAGTGGTGGGTGTGCCACGCGCATGGGTGCATTTATTCCGGCAGCTAGCTAGAGCCGCGGTGACATATCATGATCACAACCCTCCTCCACAGGACTAGACACCTAGGAGTGTACTACCGTGTATATGATGGAAGCTTTGAAAGCTCCACTTTTTGTATTATGACACTATGTATTACCACATTTTTTATGTATATATAAAAAAAGTTTTATGGTGATCGGTTTATTTATTTACATGTGCAAAAATTGTGTTTATGATTAATTTATAATGAATGAGACAAATGCCAATCTAAAATGTAGTTAGCATATGAATCAGAAATTTGATTATGATTTATTGGAATGTGTGTGTATGTGATACACTCAAATTGCTGTTCTAACAATCTTACCCGTAAGAATCTCCTCAATAACGTCGGATCTCTACAATGGTACAAACCATTTAGCTGTGACACTACTAACTATGAATCAAGACGTACCTCAAGAGAGAGGATACCATGCGAGATGGCATCCCGTAGAAGCTCAATAACAGTGCTATATTCGGCAACATTGTTGGAAGATGGCCGTAGACATACACCTCCTGAAGACAATTCCTGACCCATAGGAGTATAAATCACCCAAGCAGCTGAGGCTGAGTGTTGAGTGTGACGGCTTGCACCATCCACGAATCTTATGAAAGTGGAAGACTCCATTGACATCTACCACAAGAAATGGAAACTAATCACAAACCCGATCACGATAAACAAGACCTAACTATGCAAGAAGCTGTACAATAATATACAACAAACAACCTTGGCTAAAGATCATGCATAGTATTTTTTAAGATAGAGCCCATTTCTAGGCTTCACCAAGGCTGTCCCCTCGTAATCCACTAACTCGTAGGCACCCTTCTCTAAGATACGTTTAACCATGTAAGGACCACGCCACATAGGATTTAACTTCCCTGCCCCCAAGGGTTCTTTCATTTGATCCCACAAAAGGACCAAATCTCCCTCACTAAACACTCTTGGATGGACAGACTTATCATATTAGGCCTTCTCGCAATGCTTATTAACCTCTAGAGTCACCAAGGCATCTCTACGATGCTCATCGAGTTGTTCAAGGTGAACCAAACGCTCCTCCAAAGGTGAAGTGTCTGGTAAGAGTTCCATGGCTAACTTCAACGAAGGAATTGCCTCACGCTCCATGCAGTCAAGCTCCAGAAGAAAGTCCGATCTATGATGGAACTTCTCCCATGGTGGCTCAACTCCTAACCTAGCCCTGATAATCACTTCATCTGAAGGGAAAAACGTATCAAGGCAATCGTGGGCATGAGAATACTGTACTGCCCATGCCGGCAGCACATAGGGGTCTTCCTCCTTCGTCCGCGAAGAGGAAGAACAAGGCTTTGCAGCTGACTCAAGATTAGCTTGATAGGTAATCATAACTGCAGGAAACGGCACACTCGGCTCGATGGACTCACTCGAAGGACTCGGTGAAGGAAGAATCCAAGGATATCCCATATGACTCATGCGAAAGGACACCGACTTCGTAGACGTGGAAGCACCACCGACACTCGATCCTATCATGAGGATGGGTGCAGAACAGCTAAAGGTTCCCATAAGGGATGGATACATTCCTACACCCACACTCCCAGTTGCCGGCTGGGAATGTTCAACTTTCAGAACTGAAGCTCCTGACGATGCAGTAACAGGCGGATTCTTGAATGACATCTGGTCAATCATCACAATCTTCCCATTATGAGGAAAGCTTACAACGCAAAACATGGAAGACGCAATGGCTTGCATACTATACATCCAATTCCTTCCCAGTAGGAGATTGTAGTCAAGGGGCACATCAACCACCTCAACCTCTATCGCAACGGTCTTCCCCCCCATACGGACTTTAAGAGAAGGAAGGATACCGTGCGGCCTAAACGATCTCCCATCAAAAGAAGTTAACATGGTCGTAGATTTCGACAACTCAGGAGAACCAAGACCCTTCCAACAAGACAAAAACATCACAGAAGCGGCAACACCCTCGTCAATCACAGTCCGCTTGATGGTCATATTAAGACATTCTACATGTATCAAAAGGGACACATAGTAGGGCAAGCGAGGCTAATGTCTTGTGGTTTCAAATTTGATCGTTGTGGGAGAGTCATCACCATTCACACCAAGAGCGGAAAGCAAAGCCTTCCTTTGCGACGGACAACTCTGAAGCACCTCCAATGCAGACATCGCACAAGGAGTATGACCCAAGTCCTCGACAACTGAATAGTTCTGGGCGGCTTGGGCATTTGGATTATGCCCTGAGCGCTTAAGTACCCCCTTAGGAATGTGAGGTGCATCTTCAGGCTTGTCTGCAGGTTTCTCAATGCGCAAAGGAGTTCCTGGTGGATCAGGTTCTTTACCTGGGCTGGGTTGTGACGTAGTATAATATTTCGCACGTGTCACAACTTTCACGGCATGGACCATATTAATGCACCCATGACCACTAGTCTCAGGTGGATCATCATCACTAGATTGGTCCTAGGACTTCGAGTTCATATTCTGGTTATGCGGTAAAGGGTTTGTCAACACAGCTGGGCCCTATGCTATGAACTTCGAAGCTTCTTCCATCCTAGGGCACAAGTATGTGAGGTGATCATCCTTACATAGCTTGCAAGGAAACTTAAACTTACATTTATTCTGCTTGTCCCCCCCAGCATTTTTATTGTTCTTGTCATTATTATTGGCATTTTCGTTCTTATTCCCACCCTTCTTATTATTTTTACCCTTCTTACGATTCCGTCTGGGTTGCTGGTTACCCTTCTGGTCCGACGATTGCACAGCATGTACATTCGCTGTCTGGGCAGGTTGAGACGAAGCCGTAGCTTGTTCCGAGGCAGATTGGTTGGTAGATGACTGAGCTACTTGTTTTGCAACCGAACCTGCAGGATTTTTAGTTGCACAACCCACAATGCCATCGGCATGTGGTCCAGGTTTGACCTTGGGATCAAAACTTGAACGAGGAGCATTAGGTATAATCTCATATAACAAACTAGACTGAGCATAGATCAAGTCTAGTTCCTGCGCCCTAAAGATGGCTTGTTCCTCATTCTGAACTCTGGATGTGGAAACATCCTTCGCTATGTAGGGCAATAAATACTTGAGGAACCACTCAAGGAGGAATTTTGGTGGTATAAAGGCTTTGATTAATCTCTTCCGTCTACGCCACTCCTGAATATGATCAGAAATTTGGGTGGATTTATCTTGCCGAAATGTCGACAAGAGTTCAGTGCCAACATCATATCGCACTCGTAGCTGAAAGTGATTAAGGAAAGTCATCACAAGATCATCGAACAAGGTAAAGGCACCCCTAGGTAACTCTATGTACAATTTCACCGCAGGCCCTATGAGGGTGCGTTGAAATAGTCTCAGACAGACTGAGTCCTGATGCAATGAATTGGAAGAGCACCATAGGTGGAATGTCGTAACGTGTTCACTCGGATCCTCTCCTGGTTTGCCTTCAAATTTAGGTATATCTGAAGGAAGCTTGGTAGGGACAGCCGGCCATGCCAGGTCATGAGCTACTGGATCATTCGTAAGTCTCGATAAGTCAAGTAAATTAAGTGTCACGAGGAAAGGGAGCTTAGAATGGTTAGGTCTAGGGGCGGCTCCCTGGTTCATATAGGATTGATTACCACCATGACCTTGGCCATAGTGACCTCATCCCGTATGACCCGTATAGGGTGTTGTCGAAGCACCATAATGAGGTGGACCTTGACTAGAGGGAGCTACAAAGCCATAAGTAGGAGGATAAGCAGGTTGTGAATACCCGCCTCCATAAGGTGCAGAAACCTATCCATACTGCGTCCCATAATAGGAACCATAGGTCATCGCTTGCGACGACCCATGAGACACTCCATAGGAAGGTATATACATTCTGGAAGTGGGAATATACATACCTGAGGTAGGGATATATGTCGAGGAAGTAGCAACCTGACCTCTAGAAGCATGAACATAACCTCCTGACACCACGGGTGGTATGTAGGCTTGAGACACAAAGGGTCTCGTAATCGCAGTACAGATCTCACTCGTAGCTACGTGCCGACTCGAAGGACCACGTGAGTAAGGTGGAGGGTTTGCATTTGAAGAACTCGGAAGCAAGGACGCAGGGATCTCGGTAAGAAGATATTTTCCAGTGCCTATCGTCACTCGTCTGGAACCTGGTATCGCTATGGGATCACTAACTCTAGACCTAGGAGGTATATAAGAGGTAGCTTCCATCACTGGGATGGAAGGTGCAATGTGACTAGTACTCCCAAACCTCTCCAAAAGGTAAGGCATGGGAATGCCCCCAGGCATAGTGTTAGGGTCAAAGTCGGATTCGACATTAAATGCCAAATCATGCATAGGAAAACCAGTCGTAGCATAACCACCATAGCTAGTGCTGGTAGGTTCAAAGTGAGTCTCGGCATCTTCCGGCATGCCATACCAGTAGTGCGGTAACGAGGGGTCGGGCCTAGAATGAATAGGTCTAGCATGCATGGCTCCAATCTCAGAAATCACAGGTCCTAACTCAGTTAGGTCGGGTTAAGGATCATAAGTAGGTGTAAAATCCCCATCGTCAACACGAATGGGAGGAGGAAGTGTCTCAGATGTATCCTCTGAATGATCTCCCATGGTGTGTGAATCAAAGTGTGATGTAGTCCGCCTGGACTGTCTAGGTCCCTCTCCCAAAGGAGGAGGATCAGTAGAAGGCGGAAGTCCTACTAAATGACAAGAATGGCGCGGAGCCGCACTCAAATCCACAATGACTCAAAAAATAGCAAAGACTCTTGAAAGAGCCCCCAGATACGAATACAATCCTGGCTATATCGCCGGTGCTACATAGTTATCAACCAGGGGTTATCCCAATCAGACAATCGCTCACACTGTCTAGTTCTTAACTCCCTTTTGAGAGGAGCTTCCTGAGAACGCCGGTTATACCAAGGGTTTCACACACTCCCTGGACAGACACCTAGTTGTTGTTGTTTAGTGATCTTGGAGAATTTAATCACAATGAACTATTCCAAGATCCTAAAACCTAAGCTTGTTGGTGCACCCTATAAAAGAAAAGAGTGTAATTCATTTTATTTAGCGTTGATTTTAGTTGGCTTTATTACTCAAAAATAGGATATGGCCGTGCAACTAATGGTGTTATGACGCAACAAGAAGTAAAATGCACACCTAGCAATCCATGCAAATGCATGTGTCCATGAAAACAGGGTATGTGTACTACGTGTAATGCACAATTTATTCTTCAAATGCTGATGCAAATTTCCCTATATGAACTCCTAACTATTACTCCAAAGCAAATCTAGATCTAGTGCAAGTACAATGCAATGTGCAAAATGCAATGCATAATGAGAAACAAATATTTTTGTATTTTTTGAAAATAAAGAGATACAAAAAGCAAAAGAATGATTCTACCCACCCCAGACTCTGCAAGCACACATAAACAGCATTCCAGCAAAGCGCTAAGGTAAAAGGACTCTAATGCACTAATCTCAAACAAAAAATCAAAGATGCCATGACAAGAACTTTCCTAAAAAAAAAAAATTTAGGCTAAAAAAAAATGTTTCTGGTCAAAAACAGAGGTATTAACAGACTCAGGCAGTGCCAAAGGAGACTCAGCAACTATCAGAACTCACCCAGCAATCCACTATCTTCCACAAAAGGTAAAATACCATGGTATACGCGACTGTGCGCAGTAAACCCGCGTGTATACGCGGAAATTCCAGGGGAATCCACATGTATACGCGACTGTAAACAATAAACCCGCGTACAGGAAGAAAAAGATGCACAAATCAAAGGCAAACAGACAGGCTGAGACTTACTTCACACCAATCAGGCTCTACCAGGCATACATGCCCCCATACCTGACACAGAAACAAGAGAGAGAGAGAGCAATTCAAATACATTGAATGCCAAGAAACCAACCCCCAAAGGACAATTACTAGGAACTCCCCAGCGGAGTTTCCAATTCTGTTACGGAGAGAAATTACTATGGCTTGGGGTACCACAACAGACAACTAGACTCCAGAAATCAATCTTTCCCAATATGCAATAGAAATAAACAATCTAACACTAAAGGATCGAACCTCGTACCTTATTCCGGACGGTTGAAGTAGATCCCCGTTGAGCTTTCCAATCTTCAGCTTGAATTGTTATAGCACGTCCTCAACAACAAGTAAACAATACAAGCATACTATATTTCATGGTGTTAGATCTATTCTAGCATATATAATCAATAATGTAAAAGCATTTGACATAGTCCAATGGATAAAATATTCATTCAAATACACATTACTGGACAGGAAAAGATATTTCTATTAATATGAATCAGAGATTACAAGTGACAACCTCTGACGGCATGTATGCGAACCGGAGAAACTGAATCCCCCACTTGGGCCTCCACCACCTCAATCCTCCATCACTTCGATGGCAAGCTTACTAGCAAAAGGCAAGCTTGGGAAGAACACAACAGTGCTCCAAGGGACAAAGGGATGCAGACTCAAGCATAAGTTCTAGCAACAATGGACTATAGTTTTGTTACTCTCAATTCTCTCTTATGCTTTCAATGTACCAAGGGGTTCCTTATATAGTTTTTCAAAGGGATATTGAAAGGTCGAATCCATGCGATCTCAAGGCATATGGAAGGCCAGGAGTCATATGAGTCGGATCCAAGTCAAGGAAACTTCCAAAAGGATTTGGATTTATGCACACATCCTGATGTACACGACTATAGGGGTCAGATCCGCGTATGTACGCGGTTATCGGGGAAAAAGCCGCGTATATCAATATTCTTATGTTTTTAGGGATGATTAAGGTCACATCAAAAGACAACAAGTGGTCCATAGGGGCTAATGAGTCTGCAGCGGGACAGGGGAAGGCCATACCATGTGTGATTCACCTAGTGTGGTGAAATCCACTATAACAATGGTACGATTGATTGGAGTGCTTGGTTGATCTAGTCACCATGGGTGACGAAGGGTATAATGGTTGACTTGTTTAACTTTGGTTGGTCATGGTTGTTTATGGTTAATAACAGTTGATAGTGTTTGACTATAATTGACCATTTTAACTATACTTGATAAATCGATTACCATGGTTGACTAGAGTTGACTTTGGTATACTATGTTTAAACATGACTATGTTGCGTTGTGACATTCATCTTAGTTGCCTTTGGTTGATTATGGTTGACCTTGGTTGACCATGATTTGTTATGGTTGACTGTGTGGTTGACCATGGTTGACCATCAAGCTTAATGACAGGGACGACACTCCCTCCCATCGTTTCAGTAAAATATGTACAATAACTTCCACATTCTCAGACTTGGCATTGGGATTAAAGAAATTCTTTCCTCTTGTGACCAGGTCTATAGCCTAAATAACCATGCTTGAAGCTTAGAACATCCAATTATGATTTAACAAAGGCTTTGGTCATAAGTTGTAAGACCTATTCCTCTAGGACTCATGTCTCATGCACAGTGTCCTAAAAATCAATGAAGACCTTAAATTGAGGGAAATTTAATTGAACCTATGATTGCTACTTGGGAATAACTCAAATGATTCTAGTGAGCATTCTTAGGAGTAGGATCCAAGGACTCTAGTGAGCATTCTTAGGAGTAGGAACCAAGGACTTATGCATTAATAGTTCATGGTAAGGATCATGGTTTATGAAAGGGCACCCATAACATCATTACTATTTCTATAAGGCATTAACTAGCCTTACCATTAAGAGGTCATGTGTGTAGTTGTTTAAAAAAATTGATGATCATTTGATGCTTACAACTTTCATGTAGGGCCAAAGGCAACTATTTCCTCCGGTGATCATGTCTACAACATAGAGAACCATACCTATTGCTCAATACGTCCAATAAGGATATAACTCCGAGTTTTACATCGTCTATACAAAGGGTAGGCCTTGTGGTCT